>OMLM01020872.1:75527-95019 GCA_900302695.1 Helostoma temminkii | reverse complement strand
ACGTGAGAAACAATCAGCTAATGGTGTGCAGTCCAATTTCTTCTCCATGACCTTTGCTTAGGAAACAGCTTGTTTTCTTTATATAATGTAACATCTGTTGTAAGACAGTATAAGAATATGCATAATCTCAACCTCCATAATATGGACTGCATGTCTATTTTACACTGCATTTTAGTAAACTTAGTGTTTTCTGTTCTGTATTTTGATGATAAATGATACAATAAGTTGTAGCTTGTTTGCTAAACATATGAAAAATGGCAACAGGAAATTAGGCATTACTCTTATTTATTTTTCCATTCACTTAGAGCACTTTCAGACATTCATCTCCCAGGAATCAATTTGAATAAAGCTGAATAAAGAAGCCCCTCAAGCACATCAATGGGAAAAGAATTGGACTTGGGGATTAACTTTGAAAAAATACATTAAAACTCTCTTGCAACATTACATCTGGGACAGGGCTCCTCAATTCTATTATGTGCATTTCAGTTCTGCTCTTGCCATTTATTGAAATCACTCTTCACTCCTCTTCTTTGTTGTCACAAGTAATAAATGTAAACATCTTGGTAAAGGATTTGGATGTACTCCACATTCTGTGATTCTGCTAAAGTCACTGCAGAGACAGGAAAAAAAAGTGACCAAACTATGCTCATCGGTAGCTTTAGTGTTTCAGTGTAGTCAATCACAATGTAATTGTGCCTCTGATCCAGAGGATGGGGCTGAAGCATTAACCACACAGTTATGTCCTGCTATTTTGTTTATAACACAGTATGTCTAATGATAAAGTTGCAGTCAGTACTTGTATGAATCAGCTGATTGTAAATTGAATTGCGGTTGACATCAAGACCACTAGATAGGCCACTTTGAATCAGATTTCCAAGTGGCTAAGCTCTAGTTGTCAACCCACTGATGTGTCACTTGTTTGGATAATAGGAAAGCCAGTATGAAAGAGTAACAAAAAGAAAATGAGGCGGATGTTGGACTACTCTCTTGAAAATACAGTGTTGCCACATGGAAAATTCCATAATTCTTCTATTGCAGTGGAAATGCAAAAAAAGGGATCCCTAAGCATCTTCCAAAGATGTTTTAAGGGTCGATTGAGAGGTCTTTAGAGGAAAAAAAAAATGTCTCGATAAATGTATCACAAAACCACAGGTATTACTCTTGAGGTTTAAATTCCTCTTCACGCATAAGAGAGCAAGATGAGGCACTTTTTCAGCATTGGCAGGAGCATATCTGTCTTTTCTTTTTCTCGCACTATTCCCTACTGCCTGAGAGGTCCCGATAAGACACACAAGGATCTGGGGAGAAGTAACCTCAGCATGCTGAGGTGGGATTCAAATTGTTTGATGGAGTGGCCGATTTTTCTATTTTTTAACTTTCTGGTGTTGCCATGGGACACTAGCCTCTGAAGTGGTAACTGTGGTGCCATTCCAGTTTTTTCTAGCGAGCCTCTGTGTATGATGGATTAAATTATTTCTGTCACTGTATTACTGGCAGACATGTAATTTTCTCTTAAAGCTACTGTAGTGCCATTTTTAGACATGTAGTGACAGAGCTGAGAACATATTTGTGTTGCAGTGAGTCTATGTGAAATTATTAATTTCAATGTGTGTGTAGCATAATATCAAATATCAAGGTAATCTAAAGGTCAGGTGTGTTATGTTTGAATTGAATATTGCTTTTTTTTCCCCTCACCATTTTAAGTGAAACTGTCCATTAAAGTCTGCCCATTAATCCACGCATCTAAAACTTCCAGGGATGTTCTAGTGGGGGATATAAAAGTTGGCTTCTTTCACTGTTGAGGATTATGTGACTAGCGTGAGATGGACTTGCCATTTTCAGAAATAACAGTTTAGGCATATAAAATAACTTTGAAGAGCACAGTTTTAGTCATATTTAAGTAAAAGATATTCAGCAAGTTTGATATTTTTCTTGTTCTCTACAAATTAGATTAGAAAGCACCAGTGTGTTTGTACAGCTCATAATACTTGTGTGTTGTGTTTTCCCTTCGTGGCATTCAGTCCCATACCCACTAATTCCTGCTGGCTTCCATTAGTCATAATTATATACATTATTTTTTATAAGGCCCAGTAACCTAATACAGCTGAACACTGCAATTTCTAGCAATGATTACAGTGCATTTGTTGGGACTATTTTCAGTGGAACATTTAGTGTACTAGTATGGCAGGAGGACAGTGCATGCTGTAACATCTCGCCCAGTACAACAGTGTGCTGTTGCATTGTAATTTTTTGGCAACAGCGGGGCTGTGGTACAGAGGGATAAGATACAGGCTTTGGCTACTCTGAGGAAACTTCAGATTTACCATGTTGGCTTTCGTATTTTCATAGGATTTACAAGAAGCCTACAAAATACCAGGCTTTATTCCACCACCTCTTATTCATCACATTGAATTCAATTTTATTGTACTGTACTACAGTTGTAATATGCTGGCGAAGAGCTGAGTGACTTGGTACCAATCTACATTATGCTGTATGTGTTCTTAATATTAAGGAAGATGACAACATAACAATCACTAATTATTTGAAAACTTTTTCGAAGTTGAGTGAAATAATGTATTCTCATCCACCAGCCCCATATTATTATTAGTCCCCAGCATGATACTCTGACATCAAACTACCTGTCTGTAGTCCTTTTGTGTTTAAGCAACTTAAATTTAAAAGTGTAATACTTACTGAGTTTGGGGTCAAATGCCTTTGTCAGTGACTTTGTATCAGTTTTTTCTGTAACAAAGAAGTAACTCGAAAGGCCTCAGTCAGTGGTTCACAGAGGGAATACAGCCTCCCGTCAGGGACTGAGCTAACTATTTTATTAATTAGCCTTTGCAGCTTTAGGCCAACCTGCTAACCCATTTAATGAGTAAATAATTGCTTCTTAGGTCTTATGTCATCATGTCTTTTATTAAAATTATCTCAAAATTACTGTTGAACCCTCGGAGTGTCAAAATGAATTTGGGGCAGAGGAAAACGTGGCCCAAAGATTCTTCTTTGAGCTATAAATCTTAGTGGATTGGTTCCAAAATAAGATAAATTCTGATTTGATTCCTCGAGGATTTTTTTCAATTGTCGAAAGACATTTTGACAAGGGATTGCTATCAAATAATTGGAAAAGTACATCCAATTTAAATATCTTTCTTGAACTTGTACAAACAGAAAAATTAAACATAAGGCTGTTTTTTACTTTCACACATGCAGACAACTGGGTGAAATAATTTTTTTGTTTAACTGAAAACATAGCTAGGTAATCACTGATGTACAAATAATTATACCCATACAAAGCACATAAGGTGCATACACAATGATAAATACTTATTTTATCAGTCTATGTATAAACTGTATCCTGAGGACCAAAAAAAAAAGATTTATTAACTTAATTAATTTTGTTGACTTAAGTTTGAGCACAAAGGTGCGAGTGGTAGCTATTCATCTTTCCATTGCAAATCAGTTATCATCAGTAGGTTTGTCTGTGATTGAAAGAGCTTTTTTATGAAGTAGATTTCTTTATTGCACTGCACTGATGCAAATGAAATGTATTTAGTGTGTCAGTGTATACTGTCTTTGTGTTCCCCTGTAGTTAATTATGGCATGAAATGGGCAAATCTATTTGGATGTGGTCCATTTGTTTGGTTTCTATCTGAGGACACTGGCAAACTATTTTGGTGTTTATCACTATGCTTGGAACATGCAGTTTGGGAACCTGTACTTTAGTTAAAATACATAAAATAAAATAAAATTTTCTTATTTAGTTTTTCAGTATTAAAAAGGCATTTGAATTGTATAATAAACACGTGGGCAGTTTCTACCCTGTAACTCACTCGTAACATTTATTTTGTCACAGTAAAAATTGTGTAAAAGACCTACACTTTATTGTTAGTGAATTGCTTTCAAGCACTCTCTTCCTGTATAAAATCTACACTTCATTTACCTGGCAGAGTAATGACCGTCAATGGGTTTGTAAATAAGCTATTTAGAAGAAACTATACGAAATGTGCTAATTAGGAAGAACAGTGCATGCACTGGCAATGTAAAAACTAATCTGTTCCCTATAGCTTCATGCCTGTCTCTAATGCTTCTTGGTTAGTTCACAAACTATGAGAATTATAGAATAGAGAAGAAAACTTTTTTTTTCTTAGTCAGTTCAGATAAGAAAATGAGAATAGAGAAAACATCCTCTAAACCAGTTGGAAAATGTTCTGGAACTTTCATTTAGAGTGGAGATTAGATTAAATATCTGGGAACAGGAGGAGAGCAATAGCTGCACTAACACAAACACTGTATCATTACATTTAGTTATTACATTTTTATATTATTTGCTTAAATATAAACTTTGAAATGTACATTTTCGTTGTTTTTCACTTTCCATTCCAACCCCCATGAACAAACTGAATGATAGTGTAAAGGTAGTGATAATAATTTAACATTAAGGCTACTGATAAGCTACTGTGTGTCTGTCGACAGTTCTGATGCTCTCATGGTGATGCCGTTTTTAACTGGCTGGCTAAGAAGCTATTTGTCAAGAGCCCTGACAACACAGACTAGAAATCCTGCACAGAGGAATTTAAGTGTCAGTCTAGGCTTTGTAACATAGTCAGGGAGCAATGAGTCAAGGTTTAGTGCTAAAGACAGAATTTCTGAGATGTCCACAAGGACTGGTCATGTGGATATACACTGTAAAAAAAAAAACAACCTACAATATAGAATCTACTTTAAAAATGTGAAGTGACAATTTGCACTCACTCTGTTTGGGTGGATTTCATCCTCATGTAAATGTAAAGATCACCTACATCTAACTGCTATGATACACTATAAGAAAGAAAGTATAGGCCACCTAACAGTTATTACACCAGATCAGACCTGTTACGACCAGCTGAGCTTTGCATGACCTTTAAGAACTTTAGAGTGAGTGACCCAGGAGATGTTAACAACATCAGGGCGTTTAGCCTTTGCCTTTCTAAAGGGGGAATTTTCAGCCAGGTCAAAGATTTTTCTATCAGAGATTGCTCCAATGTGTAGATGCATGACAAAACCAGTGTCCTCATCTGATTTTAATGCATTCCAGGCAAGCCAAAACACAGCACACACTTATTAAGTCTATTTAAGAGCAAGAAAATATGCTCTTCAAAAATGGGTTTTTATTTATTATGTATTTATTGGCGTTTATCTGCAACTGCCAGCTTATGTCCAGCAGATGCAGGAGCCTAGTACTTAGCCATCACAAAACTAGCACTAGAATATCACACAAGCTGGTCAGAAAGTGGTTAACTACATTGTAGACATAATGATTGATTGATAATGTATACACAAATACAGGGAATTGTTGTTGTTTTTTTTATTTTTTAGACATATGATTTATAAAAAACAAAAATGCGCATGATCACTATTGCCTTGTGTGTCTGACAAAAATTTAAAGTAAAGTCAAACTTCACTGAACAGGTTGTGGTTAATTAGCCATATTGATTAATTACTAATAATAATGTGTATGGATAATTCATCATCATCGTCATCTTCTTCTTCCGCTTATCCGGGGCCGGGTCGCGGGGGCAGCAGTCTAAGCAGAGATGCCCAGACTTCCCTCTTCCTAGACACCTCCTCCAGCTCTTCCGAGGAACACTGAGCTGTTCCCAGGCCTGCCGAGAGACATAGTCCCTCCAACGTGTTCTGGGTCTTCCCCAATGTGTCCACCTCCGCCAGTTTGGACATGTCCCGAACACCTCTCCTATGAGGTGTCCCGAAGGCATCCGAAACAGACGCCCAAGCCACCTTAGCTGGCTCCTCTCGATTCGAAGGTGGCTATAGCAGTGGCTATACTCCGAGCTCCTCCCTGGTGACTGAGCTCCTCATCCTATCTCTAAGGGTGCGTCCAGCCACCCTGCGGAGGAAACTCATTTTAGCCGCTTGTATCCGCGACCTTGTCCTTTCGGTCATCACCCAAAGCTCATGACCAAAGTTGTGGGTAGGATAGTAGACTGACCGGTAAATCGAGAGCTTTGCCTTTCGGCTCAGCTCCTTCTTTACCACGTCAGACCTGTACGCTGACCGTATTGCTGCTGCCAAGCACCAATCTGCCTGTCAATCTCACACTCCCTTTTTCCTTAACTCATGAACCCCAAGATACTTAAACTCCTCCACTTGAGGCAGGTCCTCAAAGTATTCCTTCCACCATCCTACAATGTCCCCAGTCGAGGTCAGCAGCTCCCCACCTCCACTGTAGACAGTGTTGGCAGAAAACTGCTTTACCCTTCTGAGGTGCCAGACAGTTTGCCAGAATTTCTTTCTTTCTTTCTCTTTCGAACATGGTGTTAGTTATGGACAAACAAGTCCAATAACAAAACCCCACTTGGATTCAGATCGGGGAGGCCGTTCCTCCCAATGACGCCCCTCCAGGTATCACTGTCATTGCTGTCACTGTCAGTGTGTAATGTATTAAGAACTGTCTGTCTGACTATGCCTAGTGTACATTTACATTTAGGTACTGTACTGAAAATACACCTGAGCAGAGTGAGTGCAAATTGTTACCTTGCATTTTTGAAGTAGATTCTACAGGTTGATATTACAGTTTATTACTAGGTAACTAACACAATTGATTTCTCTTTTAGGAGCAGATTTGCTAGTAAAGTAGATGCGTACAGACAAGATATGTCTATAAATTACTGCTGAAAAAGTTTACCCTTTCCCTGGCAACCTGTGGAAATTCCAGAAAGTAAGAACCGAATAAAACTAGATCAGGACTGTTTGCTTGTGTTAGGTTAGTTGATTGCAAGCATCATCTAAAGGCAGCATGTAGCTCAGTGGGTAGAATACTCATCTGCCAACCCCAGGGTTAGTGCTGCTTTGGATAAAAGAGTCTGCTCAATGTCTAAATGTAAATATTAAACACATATACAAACAATCTTTATGAGATCTGTAGAACACACTTATTGATTTTCTCTTCATACTAGCAGCAGCAACAAAGTGGAAGCACCTAGGTATGTTCAGTTGTCACGATCAAATCACATTCATAATTTGCATGTTTGCCGGCCTTTAGAGTCTTGAAGCTATTATTTGCAGCCTGGGAGGCCTGTATACTGCATAAATAATATGAATGTGGAGGTGGTTCTTCGAGGCAAATTGGTATTGTGTGTCACTGTTCTCTTCTTTTTCAGAAATTGTTGCTTTTAATCAAATATTGATTTGATTGTCGATAATCTACTGCAGGCCCTGACGTTGTTTGCTGCTGTCAATCACATGCCACTTGACCATGACAAATGAGTATGATGAAAAATGTCCTTGACACACAAACCTCTTCAGGGCAGCCTTTTAGAGGTCATTTTGGTCTCTTTAATTTGCAGATATTAAATAATGGCTCAAAAATTGTGTTTCAGAATCATTTTTCATTTCATGGGGTGTTTGAATATACTTGGGATGGATTATTATATATAATTTAGGGTGAAGTAATCAAAACAGCCTTAGTGTGTTTTAAGCACTGACCACTTGTAGAACAACCAGTTCAATTGAAGGTAATTAGAATGAAGGTAGCAGGAATTATTGAGACGACTGAGCAATCTGTGCACAACAATTGAATTGTTTTGTTGGCAATAGAGCTTTCAATCAGGGTTGGACACCTCTCCTCTCCCTGCTGACTTCAGATACCAAAAGACAATGTACACTCATTTGCTTAGTAAAGATTTTTTGGGCCATGCTGATTTCCAAATTGAATTTAAGGCCAATTTCTTGCCAAGCAAATGAAAAGGTCCTCTGGAGTGCTGAGACTATTGTAGTACCAATTTTGATCATTGTTTTCTTTCAGGTTGAAGAGAGAATTATTGATTTGGATTCAAATGAAGCTGTTGTGAAGGTAAGAGGTCCATTTGTCGAAACTTGCTGGCGTGCGTCACTTCGGATAATGAGAAAGCATAATGGAGCATGTTAGCTCTGTGTTCTGTCATCATCAAAGTCAGCAGCTGCACTTTGATTGGCAGCTGTCACTGAATCGATGGAACTGACTAACATTTATTCCTCACCATCTGTTTTACTGATCCTGCAGTATGGGTTTTTGAGTGAGTGGGAAGAAGCTATGATAATTCCCTTCCTTTGCCATGTCTGTCTGCTAGGTTCTAGATCTTAAATGTGTATTTATTATAGCATAGCGCTATGTCATCTCCAGTTATTCACACAGGTGAAATACGGTAATAGCATATTGCGGGGACCACAGAAAATCATAGCTTTTTAATCTCCCTGTGTGTTTTATTTTCACTTAAATACAGCAGGATTGTGCTCCCACCCACTTGCCAAACATGCATGAACTTAAGTATGCTGTCTGTCCATAGGTGAAAGAGGGGATAGTAAGCTTTATTTATAGAGCACTTTTCAAAACATTTGTTACAAAGTGCTTAACATGAGAGAAAGACAATAATAACATAACGATCACAAGAAGAACACAAAAAGAATAGCGTAAGCCAGGGAGGAACTATAGCACAATAACACTTGACCAATTAATATAGAAACCAATCAAGTCCCCCTTGAGCAAGCATTTAAGCTATAGTGGAAAGGAAAACTCCAAAAAAAAAACCTCCAGCAGACTCAAGGTGGGCGGCCATCTGCCTTGACCCGTTGGTGTGCGAGTAAACATAGAAGGAGCAGAACATAATGTTATAGGACAACAGCAATGACATTAACAGCACAAGGGTTGAAAAGCAGAGTGAAACAGCAACTACATTCAGTTTATATAAAATCGGGTAAAGCTCTCCGATAAAAGTATGTTTTCAGAAGTGATTTAAAAGCACTTACTGAGTCAGCTGATCTAATATTCTCGGGCAAGTCATTCCAAAGCTTTGGGGCTCTAACTGCGAAGGCTCTGTCACCTCTAGTTTTTAGTTGTTTCTCAGCAACACACAAAAGTCCTCTATCTGGATGTGTCATACAGATGAAACAGTAGAGTTAGTCCTCCCATGAGGGGCTATCCCTTAGATCTTTAATTAGGGCAATGGAAGACTGGAAAATGTAATCAATCCTTTCACCTCTGGGGTTTCTATTGTGGGAATATGCAGTAATGTATATTCCCAGAGGACAGGATTCCATCAAAGATCTGTTTATCAAAGCCAAAACCCAATTGTAAATATGATTGGTAAGTTTTAACAACTCCAAATAACTAAAAATGAAATTTTGTGAGATTCGGCTCTGAAAATGACAGTCTGATCGTAGTTAACTTAAGGCAAAATAACAGTTATAGCCAGTAACACAGACTAATTTAATAGCTTCAAGTGCTCACTGGCAGCTAGTAGATTTGCTCTTATTTGACAAACTGTAGTATAGATGGACTAAAGTAACACATTTCATGGAAAGGGCAATGCAGTGTCACAATGCCACTGTTTATGAGGATAACCGAGGTTGTGTTATAGTCCTAATTAATGCATGCAGAGGATTGAAGCCTCCATTTGTGCCACAAGACATTTGGGATAACTTTAATTTATGGAGTACAGAGAAAACTGGTGCTCTGGCACACACACAGCAGGGGGTCTTTGAAAGCAGGCAGCATTTTGCCGTGGAAAAGCTTTGAACATCTTTCCCTAAAGCAGGACGGGAATCAAAAGCAAAGGCTAATGTGTCTTATGCACCACAGTGTTCCATATCCTAAATTGTCTCGACCTGTTATTATTTATAACAAATCCTTGTTAGGTTAGTTGCATGTTTGACATGTCAATAGGCAGCTCCTCATGGTTCCCCCAACTGCCAAACATTATTACACACAATTTTCACGTTTTAACTGTAGACCTCAGAGTTTCCATGAATTTAGCAGTAAAGCTAAATTTAGCACTTATGGTGGAGTGTGTTGCTGTTTTGCTGTTTCCAGCTTGGTGCTGTTTGACCCTCTGCTACCCCCTGCAGAGCGACAAAGATGTTGTTGTTCTTGTCAGATGCTCACAGCAGCTAATTAGAGAGAGGAAGTGAGATCGGAGAATATCATTGCCATAGGTAGTTACTGAAAAGAGAGGATGCTTTTAGCAGACATGAAAACAGCATGTACTTCAAAGAATTTCCATAAATGTTATCCAAATTAATTGATTTATGTGTCAAAGTTTATGACAGAACTCCTGATGAAGCGGATTGATAAAGATCAAGTATGTGATGCTTGTAGTGAAGTTTGTAAGTTTGCTTTCGGGAACTGTATCGGTATAAGATGATGTGTACAATCATACATCTGCCCTCACTGCCAAGCTTACTTACTTCTGCCAAAGCGCAGAGTGTTTAGTTGTAACACATAGAAAACATTCGCTTGGATGGTAATTACATGAATTTTAGACTAAACTTGTTATGCTATCACAAAGATACAGTCTCAAGATGGACCAAATGAGTGCTGATGGCATCAGATATGGTTACCTCCGTGGTTTGTAAGAGAGAGAAACAAATTGAATAGCTGTGTAAATGAAACTGCGAGCAAACCTTATGATCTGTGAAATTTCAAATCTAGCCTCATGGGGTGCATCTGGTAACCGTTTTTATCTTGATAAGCCTGAGGAGCTAAATAAACTTCATTAAGCCTTTTTTTTACTTCTGCTAGAGCTGAATATGACTGAAAAGTTACTCCCTACATACTTTTTTTCTATCATAAAATCTGTGCCTTAGTTAAACTAAAACAACCCCAGAATCTGTATTAAAATGTGTTTCCCCCTTGGCCCATTTCAGGTCTATTTAAATAGCTTGAGAATATGTTTGGATAAAATGAGAATTTAATACCCTATCTCTAATTTCTTGGGGCTGGCGCTGTGCCTAGCTTCCAGTCTTCAGTGATTTTGTCTTTTGTCTAGATTTCTATTGTTTAAGAAAGCAAGAACGCATATATTGCCTGTTATCCAATTTATGTCAGTGTGATCATTTGCTACTGTGCATTCAGTTTCTACTTAAGTGTTACAGATTCTGAGTCTTAAATCACACCATGCAATCCTACATTATTCAGTAATAAATAGTGTATAGTGCTTAGTGTAATTTATTATAGATCCATGCCCTGTTTTCCAATTGTTGGACTGAATGATGTCTGATCAGAACAGAGATCATAAAATAGTTTTCATAACTTTCATAACTAAACATCTGAGAACTAGATTTATGTGTAAACAATGGGCTGGTTATTAGATCTCAACATCAGTAGTTAGATGTTTGTTAAAAAAATATATAAATATATATGCCTAGAAGTCAGCATGTCAAATTGTTTTCTGAATTTTTTTTTTAAGTTTCGCAAGGTGCTTCTTAGTCAAGTATCTTCGATGTAAGAAGATATCTTCAAAATGACATCAAGTAATGGTGAGCTAAAGGTGTTCATGTTGACGGAAATAAGTTCAGCTCTCCTTGGCTGTGGAAATAATGTGTACTCTCAAATCAAGTTTTATGTCGAAACATATTGAATATACACCACAACCCCTTCGGCATATGAGTGGTTTGAGTATTTTTATCTGAATGCAGCTCTCGAGGGGAGTGAGACTGCTGAACACCCACACAGTTTCTCTGACAGCTTTCAAACTAAGCAGCGGCACTGAAACCAAGATGCACTACCTTCTTTTGTGTCATTGCAACGTACCTACTTACCGATGGTCTTAGAGCAAATGGATGCCCTCTCAGACACACACATGCACACGTACACCCACACGTGGTGAATGACATCAAGTGCTGATGGTGCGCCTGCAACCAAAAAACTGCTGAAAAGTGACCCTGGCTGCACCCTTGTCATTGACTGAAGGTAACAAGTGAATGGAAATTGGTTTTACCTGAGTCAGGTAATCATTGCTAAATGAATTTGCTCCTGAGCCAAGGGTGGGATAAATATATATCTCTGAGATGAATACAAATTTCACTTATGTAATGAAAGACAGACTGGGTATTGATTTTAGAGGTTACTTCTTTCATCACTGGCCTTTTCTACAGTAGAATGATGACTTTTCAATTTGGCAGGTGTTTACACAAAACTGTCAACAATTATAGCTACATTGATTTTAATGTTTTGTTATTTTTCTCCGGTCCTCCAGGTCTTCCCGTCCATTGCAGATATGCAAATCGTTTTTGTTTCATGAATGCATAATGAGCGTAAATGTGAATGTTGTCACCATGTTGGTTTTTCCAACTCGTGTTTTGTGCACTGTCATCATCGTAGAAGACACACATCACCTTCATTATCATCATCATCTCCACTGCCATCATCTGCATTCTAATCATCATTACAATCAAAAAATATCATAATTATTACCATTTTGACTGTGCGCGTAGCACAATCATTGTTATTATCGTACGCTAATAAAGTGACAGTGATTCATTTCTCCGTGGCTCTGACTGTGTTCATTACGCCTCAATAACAGATGGACCCTGTTAACTGCACACGTCTGACGACTGCTGAAGTGTCAGCTTCGGCACACGGAGCAGCTGGGAGGACATGGCCCATGTTTCAGAGCTGGTCGGTGCTCTTCAATAATTCAACCCTTCCAGCTGTCTCATATCAGGCCCAAAGCTCCACGGCCTCCAAGCTCACATCAGAGTTTTACTCAGGAGCTGCAATGGACCAACTATAAATGGACCCTTGCACCACAATGTTGTCACTTAAAAATCAATGTCTTACACTCATAGGGCTGCTACACTGAAGTCTCATTTCTGCACAGTATAACCTCAACCTTTATTTAAAAGAAAGTTTCCCATAGACTCTATTCAGTTTAACAAATGTTCTTTAAGCATTAAAGATATTAGTCTTTTTCTTTTTTTCACTCAAGGCAGCCTTTTTTTGTAGCGAAAGATATCTTTAATTATTGACTGGTGCCCCGAAGGAGAGTGGTTAAAGACCCTTGATTTTTTTTCTCCTATAGGCTTCCTGGAAGAAGAGAATGGATCTATGCATGTGGCATCCTGGTGAGATGAAAGTCTAATTATCTCTCAAGAAAAGGACTGGAAAGGCTTTTTAATTAGGACCCAACCGAATCTGCGCACTGAGAATTTGTACATTGTGATGGATGGTGTGTGCATCTCCTTAGTGACTGCAGACAGAATAATAATCTGACAAAAGGAAGTGGACTGTGGAAAGCAGGGTGGCCAGTGAATAAGAAAGCGGGTGGAGGAAGGTGTTAGGTGGAGAAAAGAAAAACCCAAGGTCGGTCTATGGGGAGAAATTGGAAGGGTGTGCTCAGGAGTACAGGGGCTGGCGAAAAAACTAAAAGAGTGTGAGAGTCTTATAGTAATATTTCATGAGGCAGACGGCAGTAGAAATATAAGAGGCAAGAGTTGGAGAGAGTGATTAGGAATAGAGAATAAATAAGACAGGTTGAAGAAAAAAGGCAGAATTACAGAGAAATAGGGAGCAACAGAGCCCTGAGTAGTCACCCTGATTGGTCCCATTCCCAGCACACAGACGATTGGTTAGCCTTCTCCACACTCCCCTCTCCTTGGCTCTTACCTCCTCTCTCATCTCAGCAGGGGGCCCCACAGTCGCCAAGCCCCTTAATGCTCCCCTCTACTCTTCTGCTGCGTGGCTGGCATGCAGAATGCATAATCACAATATAATCATAATCAATGTCTGTGCATGTGTAGGAGGAGTATAATAGTAGCTGGATTGAAAGGTTCTATGGTTTTTCTTTAACGCGGTTCTATAAGAAATGACAGATATACTGTAGATATACTGTATATGTACTTGCAACAACAGTCTTGCATGTAAATTTACCAGTAAAAAGAGAAGACTTGTTAACACGATTATGCCTGTTCTAACTCGATTACAGGCTTGAAAGAGTGGATGTGAGCTGTGAGTACATTAGGTGTGCCTCAATATTTCAATGCTTTTGGAACACGATTTCTCTTTTATGTATCCAGAGCAGCTCAGAAAAAAGTGATATTCATGTATTCAAAAATAAACATGCTGTTGGGTTGCCGGTTCACTCAAGACCCGCAGTTTATTGATTCCACTTCTTTACGTTCTGAGACTCTACATAATTGTCCTCTTCTTTTTCCCCCTCATCTCACTCATTAAAACTATTTAGTAACCTTGACACAACCCGTCACGCTTGATTGATAATTGAAAAAACTGATCAAACAGATGAACCATCCTGCTACTTCAGGGATACTGCTTTTGAGCCAGTGTGTAAGGCTGAATACACATGCTTGTTGTAATTTAAGTTTTCACATTTTACATCAGTGCCGCAGGTAGAAAAACAAATTTGCAGGAACCAACAGAACTGACATGTTGAAAAGGCCAAAAGACTCTTAAATAAATGTCAGCTTTTGGATTAACTAACACCTAAAAATATGCTGTTTGGATGAGAATCTGTGTGTGGGAGATGAGTGTTTCCTCTTCTCATGTGTTTCTATGCAACACATTGCACAGGTGGCCCGTCTGTTACATTACTTTACTGTTAGCAGAAAACTGTAACTGGAAATTTAAGGTTGGAACTCGTTGGGGGATTGCAGGGTGACTTGAACCTTGGGGCATGCGGAAGGATTAATGGAACATATAATGTCATTTAATCTAATCTGGCGATATTTTATCACGTCTAATTGTTCTTCTGAATCCTCCTTTAACTAATAGAGACTGTTAAGCCTCTGGCTTCCTCTGATAAGTAATTAAATGAAGCCTGAAAATTATGCAAAAATACCTAAAACAACCAGGCATGTATAGAGAAATACCCACTTATACTTACGCAGAATATGAATTAATTACAAGGAGTTATTCAATGAGTGCTGTATTTCATCACTAACAACCTATAACTTTTGCTTTTTAAACCTTAAATAATTCAGATATCCTGAGAAAGGTATTTGACCCTGTGCTCATGTGCAGTAATTAGTTAGCCCTGTCGTTGTGGGTTTCTGTTTGAGAACTTTCAAACATTTAACTTTCAAACCCGTCCTCCTTTAACCATTATTAATGTGTAGGCTACACGGCATAGAGGGCATTGCGTTGCAATGCTATCTGTCTAAATAGTCAAAATTACTGAAGAAGTTGTTAATAGACACCTCATATGTTTATTAAAAGTTCTTCCTATTCACTAATGGCCTGCTACTTGTGAAAAATGTTGAGGTCCTAAATATATCTTTATATGACAAGATGCTTTAATTCCACAACATTTTACAGGAAAATATTGTCCTCCCTCCTCTAATACATTTATCAAGTGCGAAGTTGCAGAGCATGCAAAAAGTACTCGGTAATAAGTCCACACAGGATGTTTTTTTTTAATTGATTGCGATTGTGATCAATATTCAAGTGAAAAGCATATATACAGTACATTGGCTGACCAATCACATGGTTCACTGCCATTCAACAGTCAAATGCTGTTAACAGTGTGGTCAGGAGGTTTTTCTATTCATCCACCCTTAAAGGCTTGGAGACCACTGTCCGTTATCTGTTAAACACATTCCTCAGGGAGGCTGTTCCGTAGTCTGACAGCATTTTGGATTAAGTCTTTGTCGGGGGCCTCTGCTCTTGAGTGGGAGTGGAGATACATTGGTCCAGTATGGTGAGTGGTGCAACACCTGACATATGGTAGTCGGAGCATGGGGCAGTGGTGGGTGGGCAGCTTGAGCAAGATGGCATCCACCTGAGGTTTGTGGCTGCAGCTGGGGATGGCTAATTGAGAACAAGCGGGAGATCTGATCCAGTAATTTTCTTTCTTATTTTTTTTTTAAAACTTGGCTTGATGTTTAATTTAGCAGTTGCTCTTCTCCAGCTTTTTTTATGACATGCCTTGATGGAGCTGAAACAAGGCAATAATTTACAGTTTGAAATAGACACACTAGATTAAAGTTTACACCATTATCATACAAACCACAGCCTGCTGCTCAAAGTGCATGTTTGAGGGTCGCTGGTAACAGCGACAGCATCAGGTACAAGGAGCATTAGAACGCATGTGTTATGCACTTCTCGTTACCAAGCAACTAAATGGGGGGCAGGGGGCGTAAATAGACAAAAGAAAGTATAGTTCATTGATTGTAATTTATTTGAAGAACAGAGTGAAGAATAGTTAATATTACTGGTAATTCTACAGGTAATGCTACCTAACGGTACTTTTATCTCTTTAGCTTTTGCTAAGAATGTAAAGACAGCTTCGTTGACAGAAATATATGCCAATGACACCATTAATGAATAAGCCAAATTAATGATATCATAGACATACCAGGGCAGATACACTGCCATTAGCACAACTGTTCATAGTTAATGTATTACTGTGATGATTTCCTGACCTAATGAAGCTTAAACGCTTTTAGCTTCCCCAGGAATGTGTGACAGAAGGTTCAATGGTGAGTGCCAGGGAGAAACAATGCTACAATTGTTTGTGTAAGGATTTATGTATATAGAAAATGACATTTCAAAAGGTTAAGCATCATGCAATAGAATATCATTATGGATGCATAAGATGCCACATGGGCTACCATGCATCAATATTCGTGAACATTTAGCTGCTGATGATTGTCAAATTTATAAACCACCCATATATGGTAAAATCCTTCTAAATTGGAAGGGAGGTAAACTATAACTTGCAAAAAACTGAAGTACGAATACCTCAAATTGCACTTAAGTGCAACATGTGAGTAGTTGTACTTTTTTTTCTCACTGTCAATGTGGGTATAAACTGCTAGGCAGAAGGTTGCCTTTTTCACTGCTCAGACATACACACACAAGTACACACTAAATGAACATTGGCCATTGATCAGAGGAGGTCTACAGTGGCTTTAGCTGAAAATAGATTTAGATGAACCCGAACTCCCGCTGTTTAAGACATGGCTAGGTGAGCATGGCATATCTCTGGTATCATGTATACCGGTCCAAGAGTCAGCCATTTCACGGCCTATTTCTCTCTCTCCCGCAATGAAATGGTGACATTCTGCTTTGTCATTGTGCCACCACTCATTGCTCAGTAGGCCTCCTGACAAATTAACCCACGCCCCAAGAGCCACTCAGCCTTGTCACTGCCATGAATTTATCATGAGAAGTGTCAGTCAGTCGAGCGAGAGACTCACAGTTGGCACTTTTTGCTGACTACTTCATATTCTCTCTGGATGACAAAATCCCTTTTGTGTCAGTCATCACACACCAAGCACAGTCATAATACATCCACAAATAAATTTTAAGTCGTGGATGTATTTATTTAATCCCTAAATCCACAGTAAAGGAGAACGAAAAGACACTGAGCCATTTTGTGTTAATGACCAGTGTTCTCTTTCATTTCTTTACTCAATGCCCCCAAGTGACAGCACAACAAGCTGTGTACACAACATTGACATACAGTATTGTATATGCAATCTAACAATCTTTTTAGCAAACTGTGATTATGTGCATGTTTTCGCATTGTACAAGCATAGAGTGTTTTTTTTCTTTCTGATTATTCTGCCGTCAGTGGTACCACAGCAATTCCTGGTCCACACATGGATTTGGCACAGGTTATGCCAGATGACCTTCCTGACGCAACCCTCCCCAACTTTCATACCAGGGTTGGGACCTGCACCCAGAATGTACTGGCTTGTCAGGTTGTCAGTCAGGTTGTGGACCGCCAAGGGGGCTAGCCAGAGACAGCTTCATAAGCTGGCATTCTACTCTCTTGCAGGAGCTGAAGGAACAAACACTGAAAATGTAGAGTGGATGACTGGACTGAAGAACAGAAATCACCACTACACTTTGACACTGACAACTTCAATAACCTGGAAATGTATAATGCAGGACTGGTCTTTAACATTTGTTCAAGATTTTGAGAGATTGATACCTCTTCATATGAAAGCTGGTGACCAAGTTTATGTATGCCAGCCCCCCCTTTCATCACAGTAGCCTTGCTAACCACATAACATAGCACACTCATATGCAAAGTTGCATCTGCCATGAAAACTCACTCACAATAGCTAGCATGTCCCCATCAATTTATCCTACAGTACGTACTCACATACAGAAAGCAACATGAACAGTGTTTAACTAACCGCACAGAAGTAGAATTAGAAGGTTCATCTTGCTCTGATTCTGGATCAAACATTGTTGACTGCAATGCAACACTCTGTTCTTACTATGGTCGTGTTAGACACCAACAGTTTTGCCTGCAACACAGAGTAACAACAGAGGTGCAACCAGTAAAACCAAAACAATTAAGTAAACAATGGTAAATGTTCAATGTCTTGTTCAGGAACTCTTCACCATATGGCCAAACCATCAACCCTAGAGTTGATGGGTGTCCACTCTACCAACTGTTGCACTACTGCCACCCAGTTAAATCACTGTTTTAATTTTTAGATCATTTTTAGGATGTGTGATATTTCAGGTAATACAGTAGTAGCAACAATATATCTGCTTGATGTTTAATTAACAGATAATAACTTAACTAACTTTAACTTTCTATATCACATTCTATTTCGCAATAATATGCCCAAATGACTTGTATGTTACATGAAGATTACGTGACAAAATAACTCCCACAATGAATTTGTCATAATGGACTAATTTTGACAATATGGTACTTGCTATAGGGGGGGATATTAATCCTTTAAATCCAGATTATAAAATGTATCAAAGTAATGATGTCTTTATTTATCTTGGACACAACTGTATATGTCACTTAGACTTACATGTAACCTTTCTACAAAGCCAGAAAACAGCTTGTGGCATTAGAATATGGTGATGTTTAAATTTTATTGGACAGTTTTCTCAAAATCCTTTCAGCGTTGATGAATACTGAATCTAACAACATGCCAGAATATATGATATTGAAAGGCTGTTGAGGAGCTTATCTCGGGGTTTAACAGTCCCATTTGTTGGCCGAACCTACGGTGTTACTTCAATACAAAAAACTGAAAGAGATCAAGACCTTAATTTAGAAGCATCGTCTCCTCTCTCTTTCAAATGGGTCTGTCTTTGGAGGCACCGGTTGAACCACTCTCTGCTCTCCCACATGTAAATATTGATCCAAAAGAGATGCATGAGAAATCAATTATTCAATTCAAGCACTGGTTTAAGTCAAAAAATATATAAACACCTTTGATTTTGTGTTTTACATAAGAGACTTAGGCTTGCTTCAGTGTAACATACAGTGCAGTTTACAGAACAGAAACCACATTTTAGTGTATATGGTGTATACAGGCTATATGCTTGCATGCATATTTTTATCTTAAATTGCATTTATTAGTGTGTGTTCTTTGCTAACTGCATATGTAATAAATGTTAGAGGAAAATTCAAAGAGGTCAGTGTGTAAATCTGTCAGTCGTGTAGATATGGCTATATCAGATAATATTCAAAGCCTTTAAGTCTGGTTTGTGTGTAGCCGATAAAAAAACATCTTGTTATCCCTTAAGGCAAGAATTATGTCTTCTATCAAAGATTTAATGGTAGGCAACCTAAGAGATGGGCCTCTTTTCAACCTTTTTTCAAGACAAGGAATGAGAGAGCTGATCGTCCAATCACCGCAGAGCATTAGATTGAACAAAGTATCATTGCCATGGGAGACCAATTTCAGCTCAATTATATCCACTCCCTGCTGCTTGTGCCCTCTGTAGTGCTCAACCAAG
>OMLM01020872.1:52520-75507 GCA_900302695.1 Helostoma temminkii | reverse complement strand
TCAACCAAGTCACTGTGAAGGTTCTTCTCATGTTTGAAAGATGTTGAGATAATTATTTTTCTTAATAATAAACATAAGTTCCAGTCGCACTGCTATTTTCGAGGGGAATGTCAGATCATCCGCGGCTCGAAAATGGCTCCAGCACAGTCCACCATTTTCTAAAACTTGTCCATCACTACCAAATTTGATCCTAGTTTGACATCCCTGAGACATTTGGTATTGACAGTTTGTCTTGGGATTTGGAGAGAAGAAGTCAATATCGTGTCAGTCAAGTGTTGCCTGAGCCTTAGGGGAAGATAACATACACACACCCACTCACGCTGCATACTCATTCACTGAAAATATCATGATGTAGAAAGTTAAAAGCCTTCTATAGGGTTTAAGAACATTTCTGTACCTCTGTGATATGCTATCATTTGAATGTTTCAGTTGTGTTGGGAATTGACACCTCTGTGGTGTAAATTCAGATACAGGAGATGGTGATAATGTAATGTAAAGCAGCAGAAAATGACAATAAACTTATATAGCTGTGTTAGTGTCTTTACAAATTGTTTGAGTGTGCTACTTTAAAAGACATTGTAAATAAACTCTAAAATGATAATAAAAATATGACAGAGATTACTTTTGTGTTACCTTATACAGACAGGGCATGGGAGATAATGTAAAGATAAAGTAATGTGTCAAAGCAGCACTCTGCTGGAAGTGAAAAAAAATCAAATCTTACTGAATTGTCAGCAAGTCTCCTATTTTTTTTATGCTGTGTGGGCTCTGGGTTGCATATAAAGATGTATGTGGCACGTGTGCACGTGCCATCTTTCATCAAATAGAGAATCAGTCATTAATGAAAATAATCTAACATGCTCAATTTACTGAAAGAGCTCTCTGATATGGCTGACATCGTTAATTACACAATGTCATTAAGAAATTCTTCCTGATATTAGTGTTTGAGCTCATACAATCTGCTGTCAGTTTAAATCAGCTGCTACTAGTTTGTTTCAGATACGTTCTGAATGTCAGAAGGAGCAAATATGTTGGACCACAGCTCAGAGAAAATAGCAGAACACAAATGACAGTGCGTACTATAAGATCCAGTATATTATGAGGAAACAGTCGGTCCATTACAAACTATGCCCAGCGTAGATAATTGATTTTTTTTGCAGTTATGTTCTGTTCAGCACGTTTGATGTTATAATTGTTCGGCTTCTCCAGGAATTCATAATTCAACCAATCCCTGTGAATTCTGCGTGACAGTGCAATTTTGTCCAGTGACCTTAACATTTCCACACATTTTCCCTACACTCTGTACTGTCCCTGAACATCTCACACGTGCCAGAGCTGCCGATAAGCTCTAGCTAACAGTGCTATGTTACGTTCTTAGAGTAAAACCTGCACACAAAGGCAAATTATCTTTTTGTTATATACTATTTGCAGGTTCAGAAGTCTCCCAGAATTTATGGATTAGGTGGTTGAATTTCTTCTAAAGACTGTGCAACACAATCCCTTAATGCTCTGCACAAAAGCTGCACTCATTCATTAACAGTGTAGCTAGCTAACCCACGCTAATTAGCACACATTTTTTCATTGACAATGAAGAATTTCTTGTCCCCCACCTCCCAGACAGCAGCATTCATTGTAGTCCCACTGTAAGATAAACAATTTAAACCAAACCTTTTTTTGGCAAATTTCATTTGCTCTTGTAATTTAATTCCAACAAACCTTAAAACACACACATTACAAGTTTTTATAAAAATTGCCACAAATCAGTTTTTAGGCAGAAACAATTCCCCAAAAAGTCATTGAAATAATGGAGGGAGTGATTGTTTCCATACCTGTTAATATTAAATAAAGAAGATATTGGCCACCAGAGTGCAATCTATTACCAAAGGTTTTTTCAGATTTTTACATTCAAATTTCCATATCAGCTTCAAAAATAATCTGTAACAAACTGGCCAATGTATGCAAAATCACACACAAAAAGTTCAAACAAAACTGAATTTTATAATATAGTTGTACAAAATCCTAACATAATATTATTTTATAACCTCTACAGTGTAATTACCAAACATTACACTGAATTATTACCTAGTTTTATGACTTGCTGTACTGCCAAGTCGACGTGCTGCTATGAAAATAGAATTTTTTCCCCTGTGGTGAACTATAGAGAGACATCACCCAGAATATAAAAGTAAATGAAAAAGATGCAGCCACTGTGCATACTGCCCTCTTCGATTGCCTTGGCAGTTCTTCTTATCACAATTCGCTATTAGTCATAAGAAATCAAAGTAAATAGTGTAAGATGTTTATTAAATCAGGCATTTCAATTAGCTTTCTTAAAACATAAGGATATATGTAACAAGAAGTTACAAGAAATACTGAAATTAAAAGAATTTCTTGCATGAGCCTTGATGCTTTGAACGCAGCTGTAGTCAACACAGGTGTCTAACAGCAATATTGAGTTTATTATTAATCTCAGTCTCTTACTGAAAAGCCATTTCAATGAAAGCACTTTCTCGCCGTCATAAATAGTCTGACCTGTGTGTATAAAGGGTGTTGAACAATGATGTTATATCACATATTTTCTTAAATGAGTTTCTCCAAGCAGAGAGGAGTTGGTGAGTGTAAGGGGGTAGAGTTGAAACTATTTTTGAAAATTCTCAGACCTTGGATACCACTTTTTGTAAATGGAGTTGTCGTTCCTGCGAAGTTTTGCTTACACATGTCTACAGCAATATAAAGCACACAGGGGCCAGGAAATTAATTTTGAATGACTGCATCTGTAATTGAATCACAATGTTCAGTCGTACTGTTATCGTTTGCCAATAATAACGAATAATTGTCACAAATAAACTATGTCATTAATGAGTGGAGAGAGAAAAAAAAAAGAGCAGACGGGGATGTGGTAATGATGAATCTTGATATGTTCCAGAGAGCCAGGAAGCAGAGATCTTTCTTTTCCCTCTGGTTTGGAAACAGTGCAAGCGCTGAACTGTAATGGCCTCCTGTTTGCCTGTCACTGGAGGAGAGAGAGGAAGTTGAATGAGTAGAATTAGATTGCATTTCCCATCCCCTTCATTGTTATTTTTGGTCAAATAACACATTGCTCTTCCACTCACAAGCAGGAGCAAAAAAAACAGTTGGTGTGTAATCAATCCTTTTGGATGGGGAATGAGGAAAAGGAGAGGGGGGGTTCTTTCTGTGCCTGCCGCTGTGCACAAAATGGAATAAATGTGACATTAGGGACGGGGGTATCATTACCTTGATGAATTACGGAAGGTATAACGATTATGGAAATTGTCATCGACTGATCATTCGTCTCAATTTATTGCAGCTCAGTGCCACTGTGGCCTAGCAGACTGAAATGTTATCATGTCAATAGTTCCACGGGCCGTTATCAATGCTTGCTTTGCTCTCACAATGGCCAAGCACTGTATGTCTGTTGTAAGCCATCCATTGCACTCCAGAGCTCAACAGTGGACCTTCTTGATAGGTGGCAAGGCGAAAGGGGAAGCTAATTGAAAAATTGAACGGTCTTAAATGTAGAATGGTCATAGACCGGGAAGAAGATGTTAAACAAGTCGGACAAGACAAGTCAGTTTAACAACAACTTTAAAAAGAGGAGTCCAGTCTTGTTTTCACTGCCATCAATTTTTAATCAAAGCAGCTCCAATAACTTAAATATAAAGAAAATGTATGTGTAAAAATAATATGCGAAGCTCAGTGTTTTTATTACTGCTCCATGTTTAGCATCTGATCTGTGCATGACATAAACAATTCAACCTACAGTAAAATGGAAATTAAAAAAAAGGAATCACCTAATTACAATATCAGTTCTAAACTACAATGATGCACATAACATTAACAGTGCTGTTGTGGTGATTATGTCTTTGACGACACAGCAATCATAATATGGCAGAATACCACAACACGCTGAAGTGTGTCCCAAAGAGATTTCTTGAAGATATTGCTCTGTGCTCCACGTCAACAATATCAGGCCACCTCAGGGAGCTTGTTAGTGCTCTGCATGTTTGCAAGTATTATCATAACACACCTACAATATAAAAGGAGAGACAGTTAGACCCTTTTACTCACGTGACACATCAGATTCCCCTTGTTGAGAATATATATGAATATGATTAAATCCCTGACATTCATGATTTGCACCGCAGTGGCGAAATTGGTAAGACTCTGACACAATAAATCATAGTTATGTCAACCGTGCTCATTAGACTTCAATTTATGAAAATTGTGCAGGATATGAAGATTTGCAAAGGTCCAGACTCAATGAACGCCTGTGATAGAACCCCTCTGGAGAGTTTTCTAATCGCTGCAGCAGGAATATGGCCCCTGTAATGGAGGACATATCTCTTCATTAGCCCTGTGGTGGAGTACAGTAGCGTTCACTCAGGCTTTGATAAACGCACTGCTGTTTTCTTACCCTGGCACTTTTAGCACACAAAAGTTGCCTACGTTTAACCAAGTCCTCTCAGAGTGGATGTTATTGCTTATTGCCCTACGTGCAATAACCTGCTAGGGAGAGCATAATGGTGTACTTAGCCAACATTAGATCAGAATCACTTTTACTTGCGCAGTGCACAGAATTTGGTAGTGCAGCTGCTGTTTAGACAAGGTAGGGTTTTATTACAAGGAGGTATTGCATCTGTTTAAACTTGAATTTGTGTTATTTAACTCTCATCTCTCTGTTCCCTCTGCACTACAAACTATCAGGAATTTTGTTGGCTACGGTCCATCACTGATATTTACGGTACATTTACAGTATTTACTGATTATTTCAAACTGGTACCGCTGGGAAATTCCAGCACAGAATATTTCATCTTTCAAGTGAACTGAGCTGCAAAAAGATGTGTGTGTTACTGTTCTTGCCTGTGTGTTGTCTTACTTGTAATACATTTGTTCTACAGTTTTCATGAGTTTTCATCTAATTTGTCATTACCGTACTAAACATTGGAGTGGAGAGTTTTCAAACTCTCATTAGAAAGCTTCTATATTTTTTGAGAGAAATTCTTGTAGATGTCTAGAAGATTGAGACTGTTGTGGCTACGTGAAATTATTTTGAGAACACCTTGTTTCTTAAATGTGATATATTTATTGCAGGGGTGTGTTTACAACTCCTTTAATTGGTTTTATGACACTTAGGGAAAAAGCACAGATATTCAGTATTCCCATTAAAGTAAAGCTCATGGTTATTGTTGAGAAGGTTATAGTGAGAAGCAAACATGCCTGCACTTTATTTTACTGTTTTCTAATGACCCGACAGTCACTGATACTCAGCATCTTCAGTGTGTTGTAGAGGGCAAAACCACTGGCCACTGGTTGAAATAGGATAGTGGTGCAACACACAACATTGGGGATTGTGGTTCCCATCTATAAACTAATGTCTTATGACTATATGATGGAATTTCCTGAGAATCTCTGATGGAAATGAAATGACAACAAGTATTCCTAGGTGTTTTTGAAGAAGAAAGCAACTTTACTGCCATTTTCAATATTATGTTAACATATATATATATACCTAATCTGTGTGTTCAAAAGTTATCATGACTACTAATAATTTTACGTTTAAGAATAAGCATAAAGTTGTCGGTGGGAATATGTCTGTCAGTACATGTAGTTGCCGCACTTCTGATTGTTTTATTTATATTGCATATTTGTCACACTTAAATGATTCAGATCATCAAATAAATTTTCATATTACACAAAAATAACCCGAGTTAATACAAAATGTAGTTTTTAAATGATGATTTCATTTATTAAGGGTAAAAATGCTGCCCATACCTGCCTGGCCTTGAGTGAAAAAGTAATTGCCCCCTAAACCTAATAACTGGTTGTGCCACTGGGCGGCAAGAACTGCAATCAAGGGGTTTTTGTGATAACTGGCAATGAGTCTTTCACATTGCTGTGGAGGAATTTTGGCCCACTTTTCCTCGCAGATTTTTTTTAATTTAGCCATATTGGAGGATTTTTGCGCAGCTGTTTAAGGTTGGATTTAAGTCCAGACTTTGACTAGGCCTCTCCAAAAAGTTATTTGTTATGTTGTTTATAAATTTTTTTGCCATTCAGAGTGTGTTTTGGATCATTGTTCTGCTGCATAACCCAAGTGCGCTTGAGCTTGAGTTCACAAACTGATGGCTGGAAATTCCACTTCAGAAATTCATGGTTCCGTCAAATATGGCAAGTCCTGCAAAGCAGCCTCACACCATGACACTACCACCACCATGTTTGACTGCTGATATCATGTTCTTTTTATGAAATGCTGTGTTAGTTATACACCCGATGTATCGGTTCACACAAGAAAAAGTTGTCAATTACTTTGTTTCTCATCTGTTCTTGAATTTCTTTAGATCGCAGCATGATGTGTTGCTTTTTGAGGTCTTTTAGTGTTTCTCTTTGTCAGGCAAGTGAAACTAAACTCAGTTGAACACAGTACATTCATGATTTAACAAGGAGGTGGCAATATATTTTCACATAGGGCCATTCGGGTTTGGACAGTTTTATTCCTTTAATAAATGAGATTGTAATTTAAAACTGTAAAACTGTATTTTGTATTTACTTTGGTTGTCTTTGTGTAACACTAAAATTCGTTTGATGATCTGAATAAGTTCAGTGTCTGTTGAAAAAAAAATAGCAATGTGAAATGTTAAAAATGTAATTTCTTAATTTTAGTGTGAAGCAGTATGTAAAACTAAAATATGTGTTAATGCAGATTTGAAAGAAGTGAGAGAAGCTGTTTGGTTGTTAAAGTTTTTGTGAAAATAGTTTATATTGTCATTGGAAAAGGAGAGCTTGATAGAAAATTGAGTGTTTTACCAACATTCATCACTATTAACCTATGGACCTGGTCTTGTGTGCAACATGTAAGGTTTGCGTTTCCATTAATCTTCATGCAACTATCTACATACTAGAGGTCAGGGCACTGATAACGTCAAGGAAAACGCAATCAATTTTGTAAAGCATTAAAAGTCTCTTTTGCTGCAATCAATTATAGCCCAACTGATACTGGAGTTGTAAGGTCAATACAATATAAGGCAATAATATTTGCACGTTTAAAAAGCAATAAATGAATTACATGGTTGATGTATTGAATTATTAGTGTATGTGCACATATGATAATTTGATGTAATCAACTAGTTACACCACCACTACTCACAGTATACTGCATTGTTTAATGGTAGTCCTTGTTTTACACTTTCAGGAACACAAAAAAGCCATTTATTACAAAAGAAAACAGAATATATATGAGCTGTGGAAGCCATTGTTTGAAAAGACAAAGAAATGGAGGTCATCCACACAAAGTCAAACTTCATCAACAAAATCATAGTGATGATTGTTAGATGAGTAGAATAGCAATAAAGCGCTTAACAGACAACAGCAGCTGCTCTGTGTCTTACACTCCACTTATGTCTGGGTTGTTTATAGACCGATGGGAGACGATGTGACCAGTTGACCGGGACAGAACTTCAGTCTTCAAACTAGGTGACCAACTTTATGCATAATGCAATTTAAACCTGCAGTGTATTTTTCTATACTGTTTTCTAATTGGATAGTGTTCGGTCATTCCATCGAGCAAAACGCTTCACCTAAGTTATCGTGCATTTAAAAAGTGTAGTTTGTTACATATTTTTAATAGAGAATGGGTAGCACTGTTGCTTCACAGCTTGACGGATGGGTGCCGTTCTGTGTGGAACTCGCATGTTCTCCCCTGGCTTGTGTGGGTGTCTGATTCTCTGGCTTCCTCCCACAGTCCAAAGACATGCAGTTAGTGTGACTGGTGACTCTTAATTGGTGTGAATGTGAGTGTGAATGTTAGTCTGTCTCTATATGTCAGCCCTGTAATAGACTGGAAACCTGTCCAGGGTGTACTCTGCTTCTCACCCAGTGACAGCTGGGATTGGCTCCAGCACCCCAGTGACCCCTAACAACAAAAGCGGTTAAGATAATAGATGGATGGATTGTTGCAGAATGATCACAGAGCACTGTATAATAACTCATGGGACATAAAATATAGAGTGCTGTGCAGTCTACTGAAGCTGTAAGAGTTATGCTCAAATATCAAAAAACAGTTTTTGTGTATTAAAGATGTAGATCCCTAGTGTAGCAGACTGCACACTAGAAATGCATGATGGTAGCTTATATGAGCTGACTGAACACTCTCCTGTTAGAAAAAATGAGAAAGTCTACATCAACAAACCTGCTTTCTGTCATGTTATGGCAGATTAATGAAAAGCAAATCAAATCTTTGCCTTATTTGCCACTAAATTATTGCTATGGAAAAAAAACTATTTTCATAACTAACTTTTACTAATTTCATTTCCTGAGATTCTCTGGGGGAAAAATACAGTAGATACAACAAATGGATTTGGTTTTAATCACTCATAACTTGCAGTGTAACCTTGACCATTTAACAGATATCTCCTCAAATAAAAACATGGCAGTTTTAAAAATCTGTTTCAATAAGTTGAATATTTTTTGTGAGGAGGAATCAGTGCATTGTCACTATGCCCTTCTGAAACTCACTTGTTACTTACTGAAAGTTAAATAAAGCAGCCCTTCATGTGTTCTCATATTCAGAGAACGTGTGCTTTTTGTCTGGAAGCTGCCGTCTTTGCTTACTGGTTAAACTTTTCAAATCAATTGAATGTGGTTCATGAGGTCTCTCACCAGCAGCTTAGATTTGCCACAGGTCTCGCCCTTTGAGGTTGCTCATTCATCTGAAAAATTTTGAATGACACTGAGCCTGCCTGATATTTTAAAATGTATTTCATTTTACTGTAAGTCCCCTTTAGCCACATATTGAAAAATCTCCAAGCTCCATTACTGTCAGCCTGAATGTTAAAGGGTTGTGGGTTTTTTTCTCTAACACCAAATTCTAAATAAATAGTGAGCTTTTTTTTTCAGGAAAGTAGAAATGCATGTTTGTCAACCAAAAGTCAAAGGTCGTAATCAAGTATAAAACATGTTAGTTGTTAGAGACAGTAGGAAATATACATATGTTCAAGGAGATTTCAAACTATTGTAGTAATGAAAGGCCAGAATGTTGATCTGGGAGCATTTTAATTACCTTTCATTCACTTGGACATTGTTTAGTAGCTGTTTGGTTTCTCAGGTGTTCGACAAATGGCCTCAGAAGGAAACCAAGGCCCTCCCACTCCACTTCAAAGTGTCCTCTGAGATTTCAAAGCTTGGCAGAGAGGCATCTATCTCTGTCCTCCTTTACTGTAACCAACTGTGAAAGATGCTGGTCCTCACAATAAACCCGAGACACATTTGCAAAAGCCAACACTTCCTGTTTTCACTGAATTATTCATTTTTAAATTGTTGATATTGCCTGACATAAACTTGAATTTGTGCATTATAAATGTTTGCTTCCTTCCCTTTTTCATTTCCCTCAGATGAAAAGAAAAAAAAAGGTGCTTGCCTAAAATCCACAGTGTATAACTGAGGGTGAAAGCTGTTTTGTCCCTTTGGAAGGGATTCATTTCCACATGAAAAGAGAAGTTCTGTCCAATCCCTTTATACATGTCCGTTCAGTTTGTAGAACACAATACTAGACTAACAAAAGGCAATAGCCTTTATAGTGCGAATATAATGCACTGCACATATATAGATTACACATCTATTGTTATTCTTGGTTTTTAACAGACATCGGACAAGACAAGACACAGTTCTGAACACATCACACTCTCTGTCTGACCCCTTGGGGACAAATTCCTGCATACATAGGTAGAGCAAGGAAAATGCATGCATAATTTGTCAATGCTGCTTTTTTATAATATCCACAGGTCTCTCTGTCCCTGTGGTGTGGCCCATCTGTTTTCTTTGCTGATACTATACACGTGTAAAACATACGGAGCTGAGCAGAGGTATGGTCTTTCACTTTTTAATGTATGCTATGCTCATGGGCTTCAGTGGTGAAGTTTCTGGTTCACGTTCACAAGCTGTAGGTAGTTGGGAAGCAAACACAGCAAATTATAAGGTTGTACATTCCTGCATTTAATTTTAGTGGCTATTCCCGACTTTCATCTATGATTTTAATAAAGGCACCGCACTACAGGATACATGAATGAAGTGCGTGTTTAAAGCTGATAAAACTGTATCTTGTGAAACCCTATCATCAATCTAAAACTTGCCTTTGGGGCATTTATTTGATATAAAGCACATTTTTGGTGAATGCTTACATCTCCATCTTTTTCAAAGATACAGTTTTGAAATCCGTGTATGCTCATCTTGCAGGACACAGTTATTTAAAAGTCAGTGCCGCTCACCGCACTGTGCTTTACTCTTTGAATTTGGATGTTGAAAGTGACTGGCCTCCAATAGAGGGCATAGTTGACTGCATGGACACTGACTGTGTGCAGTGTGGCTGAGAGAAACTGAAGCCTTGCTGACGGTCTTGAAAAACAGAAAATCTGCATCTAGCAAAGACAAGTTATAATAAGATAACATTTTTGCGAGGCAGAATGAGTTATTTTCTTTAGTTCAAGAAAGTGAAAGACTGTTAATCTGTCATTAACCCTCTGGTGTACCAAACTTGAACGAACCTTCGTGTGGAAGAAATGTGTGAATATGTTGCTTAGTAACTAACTTCCACATACAGTTTCTCTGAAAAGCCCCCAAGAATATTACAGAAGAGGGTAAAAGTAGTTTGTCTTGAAGTAGAAGAAAGAGGGAGGGGTGGAAGCAGGAGGCATATTGGCTTCAGTAGTCCTTATAAGAATTTGTCTCCTTTTTAATGTCCTTTCTTTCTTTCCTTTCTTTTTTCCATGCCCTTGACTGAAGATTGAATGGCAGAGTTTGAGATAGATTGTTGAGCAGTTGCCTTTCATGCAGATAATGCCATTTGATGGAGGCATGTTTTTGATGTGCCTCGGGTATAATAGAAGAATCAAGCGTCGAAGGCCAGGGCTGATTTTGCTTGGAGAAAAGCTGTCCTCAGTGATAACTTCATCACTGCATGTGGTCGGACGTGGGGTAAATTCAGGAAGGGGATTAAAAAAAAAAAACTGCTCAGTCAGAGCTGCAGTGGTTGGCCCCCTATTGAGCCAAGGGGCCTGCAGACCATAGCTTGAAGGTCTGTGATCTGCCACTGGTATTGTTAGTCTTTCTATCTTCTCTCTCCCTCAGAACCAAAATGACTCGGTCTCAAAATGCCTTTCTAGTGGGATTAGTGAGCTGTTGCTTTTGTAATTAATGAAACTCTGCTTTCCACTGTCTATCCTCTAAATGCTATCATTTGAAGCCTATCAGATAGGGTCTCATATGTTTTTCTTCAATCACAAAGCTAATTCAAAGTAAATGCTGGTTTGGTTTTTAAGACTATGATGGAAAATGACCAGGAGGCAAGTATACTTATCTCTGTAACTGGAGCTCATCAAGATGGAGTTTTCACACTTATAAATACCGAAGAACTTCAAGTCTGTCTATGAAATCAGCAGCTAAAGGCCTAACAACCCCCTCAAAGCATTCACATACTCTGTTGTGTGTAAATGTGACAGACAAGGGGAGTCAGTCTTTAAAAGACATGCATTAGAACAACACTGCGTAATAGTTTGAGTTGATACAGCTCACACGACCCTGCTGCAGTTTTTCATTTAAGCTACAGATTGCGGATGGATCTAAACAGTTCGAGTCAAAGTGGATTCAACTGCAAGTGTAGAAGCAGCGTTTTAATTTGAACACCAACTTGTTAGGCATTTCATGTTTCTCTAACAGTTTAATTAACAGCTCGAATAACCCTCAGCGACTAGTGTATGGTGAGAAATAACACTTTTATTTACATCACTCTGTCTTTCTCATTTTCCTTCCTTTTGTCGGACTGGAGGTGGGAAATTGGAGATTTGAGCCTTAGCCAATTATATGGCAGCAGCAGGCGACCATAGGTAAGCTTTAATGAGCTGCTTCTCAATAGGCTGCAAAAGGGAAGTGGAGAGAGCAGGCTGAGAAAAGCAGGCAGGTAGGCTGACAGGATGCTGTGGCTCACAGTAAAGCCACTTCTGCTTCACACTGACTGTGGAGATGAATTTCCAGTCTATAACAGACTACACACTTAGAGTTAGCAGGTGGTATCAGACCAGTGCAATGTAAGTTAGATGTTGAACAATAAGTAAATATTAAATATGTAAATTATATTTGTAATAACTGAACATATTTTGTTCACACTCGCTGCTGTTTGCATGTTATTCGCCAGGTGGAGGTTATACAGTAGTTGACCCACTTTTTTTTTTTTTTTTTTTTTACGGCCTACACCACTACCCCACTGCTGATAGGCAGACCAGAGGCGACGCTGAGGAAAGCGACGGGATGCGCAGTTTATCAGCTGACAAGTGCATATCGGACAAAAGAGCAGTTGAGCGGTTGGTGAGGCTCCGCATCCTTTCCGAATGAGTTTTCTTTTTTTCCCAAAACATCCTGATCTGCTGCTGGGCGACAGGAAACATATAACTGTGTTACCTCCTGAAAGGGGACAACTGCATTGTTGGAAGAATTGGCTGAGCGGAGCCACGGGGAGGACTGGGAAGCTTTCTTAGCAGAGACACGTTTCACACGGAGCTGGCAGCTGAAGCTCTGTGCTCCTGACAGCACAACGCTGCACAGCGTCCTGCTCTCTACTACTATTACAAACCGGGAACGGTTTCGACGTGAAACCAAGCCAAGAGGTTTTTTTTTCTGTGGAGGGTTGGAACAAAAAGCTGTCCGTGAAGAATTACAACTGTGCCAAATAGCGCAGGAGGCTATAGTGATAAAGACGCCGCGACGCGCTCTGCCCACAGCTGCCTGCAAGTTTGGACTACAGCGCACCGCTGGAAGTTTCCGTGCCGCTGCCTCAGGTTTGCTAAAGCTTCATGCAGGTCAGTGTGATCTGAGTATTTTACCCTTTGCGTTGACTTTAAACCGATATCACCCGCGTTATTGAAATATACAGTGGTGTCTAATTTGGTCCCAAGTCTCCAGACAAAACGTGGAGCCGAAATCCTGTCAGAGCTGAAACCTGCATATCCCACCAGTATCTTGATAAAATGATGTAGGCTAAGCTTTCATCTATACCCTGTGAATTTTTAGCTCAATTGCTGCTTTAATAAGTGTAAGTGTTGAGCAAGATGCATGAATTTCTTCTCAAATAAAGGAAAATTCATCACAATCTCAAGTTGAACATCCCCCCAAAAAGGCAATTTGGGAAAAGTTACCTATTATACTTTGAAAAGTATCATTTGTAATCCACTAGTTGTGTGCTTTGAAATATTTTACAGGTGTGGGATCATTTTAAATGTCATGATAAGAAAAAAAAAAAGATTTAGTTGCAGACTTGCAGGTTATCAACCTCATTTCTTCAGTCGGTGATGACAATAAGAACGTAATCTTCCTCTCAGTCTCTATCAGCTCTCACCTTAGTGTCCTCAAGACCTCTGACCAAGAGCTGACACAGTGAGATGGCTTTGCTCCAATAAGTGAATTTATCTGCACATTAATAGCAATAAAAAAAGCCAGAGAGCCTCACGTGTGCTGTAAATCACCTACAGCTGTAGCTCCCTCAATTCACTAATAATTCAAGTCTCAATGAGCTTACACACTTACTTGCTAAACTGTAGCAAATCTCCGGTTTCAGCCTTAGGTGCAAGAGGTGGAGAAACTTCATCAAAGCCTCTAAATTTGAAAGAGGCCTCTAGGAAGTTTGTTTGGATCCAAAGCCGGCTTAGACAGGCTCCAGCAGAAGCATCGAATTGTAGGGTTGCATTTTCAGCATTAGGAGAGAAAAATGATTCATTTGTGGTTTTATTTAATTTTTAATAGTGTATAATTTAAAGTGTTGTGAATTAAAGAGACAGTTTAGACATTAGCAGGATTAATTTGCTCCTTTCACTGTCTGAGCTATATAATACGGTGACCTGTCTCAGTGCTTGTCATGAGAAAGAAATGTTGATCTGATTTCACTGTGGCAACTGTGGCATGGATCAGGCTAAACGCAGTCTGCAAACACACACATCTGAGTCCACATGATAGCCCAGAAGGACAAGTATATCTGTCCAGCTAAATTGATTTATGGCTGTTGTCCTGGGTGCTGTTGAGGAACTGCAGCAGTTGAGGCTATTTTCTGTTTCATGTTCTTAGGGATAGTTAGGTAATACAGCACTTCAGGACTCAGTGTTGTGCAAACCCAGCTCAAGGGCTTGTTGCCCTGCCTGCAAATCATAACATGTACTTCTGTTACCGTAGTGTTTGAGTTTTGTTGTAAAGTGGCAGGTGTATTGCGAAAAAATTTGTTTTCAAGTGATCGATATTCTCATCTCAATTCTCAGCCTTTGGCTGTGTCGGAGGGCCACATAAAGACAAAGCGACGTCTCAAATCTACCACAGAAATAGTCTTTATTCTTTCTGCCTGCCTGTAGAAGCATTGCAATGACACTTATTGGTGATATTGAATATGTGGTTGTGCACTAGGCACCAGAGCATGAGTGCAGCTTGGGTTATTTTTTTTCATGGCACTTAATAATTAAATTTGACTCTCCTGAATTAGATATCTCAATGTAATAATTATGTTAGATTACAGAAATCTGATGCATGTGGATGTAACTGTGTTGCATTTACAATTTTCAGAAAGTCCTGGCAAATATGAGGCTGTCGACATGTTTTGCACTGGTCTACATAGGAAACTAACATCTCACTGTATTTGTCTGGTGTAGACTGTGCCTTAATGAAACACTTAGACATTTAGGCTTTCTGCTGTGACCCCTTATTGAGGCTTTAGCCTAATGCCTCAGCTTCAAACTTCATTGCCCTTTAATCCCATTAATCAAAGGAGGTGACTACAATTTTCTGATGAAGCCGCAAGCATGAAATTCTCAGAGTGATTTCACTGCGCTTGGAGCTCAAAATCAACAAATTAATTCAGAAATATTAGGAGAATTGTGTACACAACAGTGTCACACCACGCTTGTGTCCTTAAGTAATTTCCCCTTTCATTATTCCTGTGGAGAATTTAATATTCTGTGTGATGAGAACTGCCTCCTTAAGGGATAATACCGGCTTGAATACTGGCCCTAAATAGTTTTATAGATTGTTAATGGGCAATCAAGATGACTCCTCTCCATCAGTAAAAAAAGATTAAAAAAATCATCTGAGAGATGTAGAAGGAGAGTCGATGCACAGACCTGCGCCTGTAATACTTCACCTTATTACTTGTGGATGCCGACAGTGGCTCAGAAGATGACCTTATGAATTATAATATTTGATATGGCAAACAGAATGGCCGAGTTGCCTGTTTCAACACATCAGAACAAACACGTGAAGGTTAATGCAGCCTGACAAACTACCCATAGTTCCCTTGGCTCAACGGATCAGTTCCATGTCATATTTACTTTACATAATTGCTGCCCTCTAATCTGTTACTATTAACACATGGCCTGACTGTTGTCTGCTGCATTCTCTTTACCTGTTTTCTCTCTCACCGCATCTTCCTATTCCTCCCACGAGTGCAGCTGACATCATGATAAATAGTTCGTGTGAAAGTAATGCACGCCATGATGCGTTTAGGATCTTCAGAAATGTAAAGACACAGGGCTTTAAAATTGTGAAACCCGCTTGTATATTTGCTGTTAATGACCTTAGGTTCGAGGATTATTGGGTTTGGCGCTGCAGTGTGACTTGACAAAGTTTACTCTGGCAAAAAAAAACAACAAAAAAAAACATTTTCCCTCCAAGTTGCCAAATTATTGCTAAAAGTCACCTAGGATGCTCTTGAAATGTGCTTAGTGTAGGGATATTTAGTGACAGCACTTGATGCATTACTGCCGTGGTCCTTAACTACATTTTATGCTGTATGAGAGGAAAAAAATAAAAAAACATGGTATGCATGTGAGCAGTTTATGCATGCGGTCTGACTTGAGGTAGCTGCATATGAAATTAGAACACATTTGTATTTTATTGTTTCCCAATTTTTAAACACAGTTTTTTTCAATTGAATTATAAATGCCTTAAGGAGCTTGACTAACAGCTAATAACATAAATAGATTTATATTAACCTAAAGATGGATTTATGTAGTATTCATCTGAAATATATACATAATGAGATGCCTGCTGTTGCATTTTCATTGGAAAGGAAAGAGGAGTGTTCTCAAGGGAACAGCTTCTGTACCTGCCTCATGGCTATTCCAGACTCCCTTCATGACCTAATGTGTTTTGCATAACATAAATTGATTTATGCATCTTACATCGTGCAAACGTCCAAATATTTTGGTGGTAATTTATGCGTGTAGGTGTTCTTGGACTAAATAGCTGAGGCGGTAATTGTTTATGATGAAGTGGAAGCCATTCTTTAGCTGTGCACGGGCTGCTTAAAATCAAGAAAAGCAAATATTCAAGCACAACAGCTTTTGGTTTTGTTTCAAACATTTACCGCTGCTCGCTGGCCAAAGCAGGCTGAGATGAAAGCCACCTGTGATTAGCCACAGGATGCTGTCCTGCTGGTCAAGCTCTGAGAGCTGCACCACTTCACACTGTTGTAACCTACAGATTAACATTTATGGCTCAGCATGCTCTGGTGGACTTTCTGGGTCAAGACCAAGTGGCACGATTGAGGAGTGGGCCTGACTTTGTAACAGTACAACTCTCCCTATGTGCCCCGGGCTGTGCCTGGCAGGGAGAAACAAACAGAAATTTGCTTGGTTCTGTCATGGGGAGAACAAAATAGAAATTCATTGTGCTCTCTGCTTGTGGAAATTGCCCTCAGTGAAGACCTTTGACGTGTCTAGGTTCAGCATTGAACAGTGAAATACAGACAGTATACACCAAGTCAGAAGATGTTGCATATTTATAGGGTATTATATGACAAAGACTTTATGCCATTACTGTGGATGCTACACATAAGTACATTTGTTTACATAGTCAATATTATGTGTTATCCAGCTCACAATAAAATATTGATGAAACAAGTACTTTTAAAAACTTTTTTCTCACCCTTATGATGCATAAACTCGACATATTCCCAAAGACAGATTTTGCTGTTTTGCTATTATTGCACAAAGCATTGTTAGCACTCTAGGAAGTTTCCCAGAATAGCTTTAAACTGCCAAGGGCCTTAAGTTTGGTCTTTTGTGGCTCCTGGACAGCCCAGTGGGACGTTGGGCGTCAGCTATGCTTGTCGATGGAGTTGCTTGACGGCTTCAATAATTCAGTTGATGCGAACTCTGTGATGCTGAAAGCAGCAGGTCTAGTGGATGACGAGAGGCGATGATGAGGACAAGGCGGATGTGCTGGTTCACGTGGGAAGGCAGTCTGCAGAGCTTCCTTTGACTTTTTATTGTCAGCGGGGCGAAGAAGAAAAAATATTGAATGTCAGACTATTGAAGAGTGTAAAACTGGAGCCTCAGACTCAGTGTAATGTATACAGGTCAGAAATGTTTGACTTCCAGTGGAGAGCGGTGTGCATTCAGAAGTTGGTCACCACAAAGCAGGCTCTCTAAGTTTCACCCCTGGTTTCATGTTGGGGAATTTTTAGATTGATGTTTCTTTAATAAGGCTTGCAGTCTCTCAGTATTCTGATCGTGTACCATCATGACCTACATACTCCTTAAAACGCTGACAACTGGCGAATAAAACCCTCCAATTTCTTTATGTATTGTGTGGTTTTTGTGGCACTATGCCTAAAGAGAAAACATATTCAATATATTATTCTCTGTAAAGTGCAATCCTTTGATCAATTGCATGCATGCAATTTGTATTTCTCCTTATTTCATAGTATGTAAGTGAGTATTCTGAATGCAGTTATATACATAAACATCTACAGCAGCGGGCAAAAGTCTCTATTTGGACAGAATTCATATTTTCTAGTAGTTGCAGCAGCAGTGGAGTATTGCATTCCCATTGCAGTATTGAAGCTTCCCTCGTGCTCTTCAGTTGTGTCACTTTTATACGATTGCTATGTATATTCCATCAGCCCCAGCACATGCAGAAATAGGTATGGGTGCTTTGTTGTACAATCATGTGAGATGCATTTAAATGACACCCAATGTCAGCATTTTAGATATCTCTCTGCGTTTGGATCTGCGTTTATCTGGTAGCCAGGTTTGTATGCTCCCAGCATTTCAAAATGTAGTTCGAGTAATGATTTTCCTCCCTGAGTGCTCTATTGACAAGCTACAAAAGTGCTACAATAATGTCTCCAGATATCTAGATTAGACAGTCAAGCAAGGCTGATATTTGATTGAGAATATATAATTAAATAGGCACCTCTGTTGATCTAAATAAATAAGATACCTGTAATAATTACTTTTTTTTTCCTCAGGCTCACTTGAGGTCTCTAGCCCATTTACTTTTGTTTACCTGATGTGTCGTGGACAGATATGATGTAAAATGCATTCTTTCGATCACCCTCCGTGGCATTGTGATTTGCTCTGTGGCTTCATTACAATGCAGCTGCTGTATCACTGCAATTGAATTTATTTCCGTAACAATGGATCGATCGTGGATTTGTCTGCAAATTGCCACAGGTCTGCGTAGGTGATTTTATTTTTGCACACAATGGAGTCGATTCATTATGAGTAAGCATTAGAAGACAGTTGTTGACACCGTGTAGCGAGATTCTCAATTAAGCAAATGTACATGAACATCATTACTTCCTTAGATCCCCCGTGTGAAATAACAGTGCAGTCATACCAATTTGGAAGACTAGCAAAGTGTGGCCCATTGAATTAAGACCGCCTAGTGTAATCGGGTGTGTGATAGGGAAGGGAGCACCTATTTTGATAAGAGCTGGGATCAGTACTAGTAACCTTGGATACAGATAAATGCTGGTGTATGTATGAATGCACTGAATAGTCTCTTATTATCACCTAAGAATGGGAGAGATACTGCAGAAGAAACATTATAAAATTTTGCTTTCTCTACTCCAATTGTCCACACTTAGCAATTACAGAAAAAAATAATAAATTTGGCTGTGCTTGCAGTTTTGCCACTAAGATTCAATGAATATATAACTCATACTGTGACTGGTGAAGGGTTATTTGGGGGATTTGTAAACATCCCTCCTCAGCTTATTATGTTGTTTGCTCGCATTGGCAGATTCCTTTTTTTTAATTATTTCATTCACACAGACAAAAGACTGAACAATAAAATCTTTAATATTAGATGCTGACCGCTAACAAAACACCGAGTTGAGCTCAGCTGTTGGGTGGTTTGTCATAGTCACCGTAGCTTATTTTGTCTTTTAAATTAGCTGAAACTATGAGGGATGAAGCTTCAAGCTCAATGTGTGGAATAATCTGAAATGGCTGTATCAGACATTTGCATCATTTTAGTCCACTTGTGAATATTCTGCATCATATGCTGAGACAAGACAGTTAGAATGGAGCAGGATTTCATCATCTCTCCTGATAGTCTCACTGAATCTAGTAAGCTCATCCGTCACCAAGTATGCTAAGGATATAGCTGCCACTGGAATTTAATTGCTGGTAAATGCTGTCCTGATTTTGTTTGCTCTTTTCCCACCTCCCCGCTACTTTCTGTTTTCTCAGTGGACATGTTTTAACATTAAGAAATCCCACTACAGTAATATGGTAACTTTATATTATTTGACCCAATGCCTTAAAAATCTCATGTAGAAAGATCAACTGATAGAAAAATGTATTATCTTTTTGAGTCTGATTATCAAGTATTTTTAGATAATAGTTCCACAATTCATGTTGCAGCAGGGGATTTAGGCACTGAGCCTCAATAAAGAACGAACACAATCTGGTTCAGATGGCATCCAGAATTCAGAGTCTGGCAACGTGCTGCAGACAAACACTTCTGTGTCTCCAAAATCACTGGTGTCATGGGGAAACAGGCAGCATCTGATGGAACACTGCCCTGGTTCTCCCTCTCCCATTCTCCAAGTGCCGGGAGGCAGGGAAAAAAATGAAGAGGAACTGAAGAGAAACCGAAAGAGGAGAGGGAGAGAGAAGCATCAAGGAGGAAAGTGAGAGAGAGACTCAACAAGATGAATTATGCAAAGCTGTCAGAGGCGACTATTGTTGGAGGTGCTGGATGTGTTAAAGGGAGCCAGCCCTGATCTCCACCAACTCCACTCCATCAACCACTCACACCCCACGGCCGAGAGCCGTCTGATCTGTGCTCCGGCAAATAGCCAACAACAAGATATGGTGGGGGGAGGTAGGGGACGAGCCAGGGCGCTTGGTGACAGGTGGATTGTCTTGGAGGGACACACCAGCGCTGACAAGTATGCTCTTTATTAGCGTTATTTACAGAGGTCACCGACAGGGAGATCTGAGCTGATATGTACGGCAGCCCTGCGGAAATATAATTACCGAACAAAGCCTTAGTGAAGAGTTGCCATTTCAGCATTCTGGTCAGCGGCAGTCCTGTTTTGCAAAACACTTCGTGTGCTGATGTCAGGAATGTCTGTCAGATCAGTTTAAGGTAGTGGATTTGTTTAATTTTGCACAGAGCTCTTTATTAGGACATAATGACCAAAAGCATTATCAGATATTTTTTTAATATATTTTTTAAAAATATTTATAACTATTGGTGTTTAGATTTAATGAAGAGGGAAACATTAAATGCAGGGTTAGTGGAAAATAGTATAAACGCTTTGTTGTGTTTTATTGGGAAAGGTTGCGCTGTTCATCCAGTATCGCCGCTCGCTCATTTTTACAGGTCCAACAGTGTGTGTGTGCTTTTCCACTTGTTCTGGCTTTACACCTGTCAGATGCTTAACCCATTGATGTAGCCTGGGCGGAGATTGTATAACATATACATCATTGAAAATTGACAGTTAACTAGTAAATCTCGAGAATTTTGGAGTAATTATTATTGCTTAGCCTCACTTGTTGTGGGTTGAACTGAATAAGGGTTCTTAGTAATGATTTTTTTTTTTTTTTTCTAGTCAAGAAAACCTTTAAGATGTTAAAATAGTAAATAATAACCATAATGATTAAAGGTAACCAAACAGATATCTTCAGGTTACTTGTTTTGTCCAACTAACAATCCAAAAATCGAATGTCGTCTATTTACAATTATGTAAAATATAAATCCTTAATGCAGATCAATGAATGTTTGATAAAATACTTTAAAGGTCTTAAAAATGAAGGTGTTATTTAAATTCTTACTGTGACTGATGGGTTTTCTACATGTTCTGTTTTTTGGTGGAAAAGGGTGTCAAGCAGAAGATGTCATGTGACTTCATGTACCTCTCTGGACCAATCAGAACAGAGGAGTAGTTAAATCTGGTGAAGGTGGTTTGGTGATTTTATGAGTGCTAAAATTTTAATAGATAACATTTTTCTTTTTTAACTTTTATTGTTTTTAGTTAGTGTTTGAGAGAAATAACTAAGATTGGGAGTCATGTTTTCAAAGGTTTTTAAAACTTAACTGATGTCTGTTAATTTTGTGGTGTATGGTTGTTTAATTTGTTTGATGTGTTTGTTGTGCAAATTTTCTTTATTAATCATGTAACAAAACAATACACAGTCCTAATTACAAGTTCCTAGAGCCCTGTATAATGTGTTTAAATAGCTTGTTTTGATCAACCAATAGTCACGGGAGAAGCTGAAACCAGAGAATTGTTGGAATATTTCCTTAATCAATAACTAAATCAATCAATTAATTTATTATTTGTTTCAGCACTGATCAGATGGCTAATCAGTTCAAAGGAGCTTTGAAAGTTGGTCTTCTTGCTCCAACCATCAAACTCATTTTTGTTTGCGTTTTTGATGAATAACATAGCGAATGTTATTTGTTATTTAATAAAGTTTGTATAAAACAACTTGTTGGTTCTAAGACATCTTGAAAGGGTACTCTCCCCTTTGGTCATCCGTTCCAGATCCCCAAGTCAGAAGCATAAAACAGCCACTCTTTCCTTGATGAATAACATACTATTAATCAGACACGAAACAAGTAGATCTCACTCAGATGCTTGAAGTCTCTCCAGCAGCCCTGAAGAGTCAGTTGACTTGAACGCATTTCTTCATATGATATTATACAGATGGTTTATGGTTTGTGCTTTAAAGATGTGTCGAGGTGTAGGACAGTGCTGGGTGTCAGGGGGACTGTACTCAACTGGCATGGGAGTCTTTGGGATGTGTATGGAGCTGCGCTGCATAGATCATGAACTGCCTTTTTCCCTGCTTCAGTGGCTCACCAGAGGACCTCTGTTTGACACTAATTTTGCAGCGTCGACTATTCCACTGAGTGGTCATGGGTGACCGATTGTCCTGATTCAACTGTATGATCAAAGGTAAAGGGAAATGTAGAAGTGACTGATACCAGAAAAGTGAAGAAGAAGGAGTAGCTTTAAATAAATTTGTGATTTTTACCTCAAACAACTCGTAAAACTTAATTAGACGCATATTCATATTAGTTAGACTTTACTTCTTTGCTTCTTTTCTTTCTTTTTTTTTTTTTTTTTTTTTTTTTTTTTTTTTTTTTTTTTTTTTTTTTTTTTTTTTTTTTACAGATAAGCATTCATTAGTGTGTACTCTGCGGCATTCTCAGTTGGGTAACTAGAAGCAAGTGTTGCATATTCCAGAAAAGACTTGTTTCTATTGTTTCTGCTTAATGACTCTGTGACATTTTATATATAATTTGAACTACCACAAATGTCTTTGTTGTGCCGTGTCCCCATGTGCAATGTTTGTGTACAAGCAGGAGACATTGACAAGCTGTAAAAAAAGATTGCATGCCTAGGTCCTTAGAGTCCAGCAGGAATGTTTATAGGGGGCTATGTGTGGTCACTCGAGCTTATAGCTGATTAGGACACAAATCTAATTCCTCCTATATTGTGGGCTAGCGGCTCAGTGGGTAGGACTTATAGCCTTAGCTCTTTCTCAGACAGGGAATCTCTTTACTAGTCCATAAAGAAGACAAGAATCGTAATCAGGCAGGCTCCGGGGTGTGTCTGCTTGTCCTCATCCTGTGCATTAATCTGCCAGTCTTGACGGTTGTGTACAATTTCTTGAAAGTGATGAGATGTGAATGAGATGTC
>OMLM01020872.1:39461-52500 GCA_900302695.1 Helostoma temminkii | reverse complement strand
TGAGATGTCCTGTGGCATTGTAAAACAAGTGTGTGTCTGTGTGTGTGTGTGTGTGTGTGTGTGTGTGGTGGCGTTTAGAGTTGAGTGTCAGGGTTACAAGAGAGTGTGTCACTGATTGCATCTCAGCCCATCAGGGAACACAACGATATCCAGCAACTCAGAAAGGGGAAAGAAAAAAAAAGTATGTTGAAGAGGCCCAGAACAGCTCACAATTTTCATTATCCCTGCATCCTGTACTTCACCCACAACTTCTGTTTTTTTGGGAAAAAGTCTCTCTGGGGCCAGTGTTATCTTGCAGCGCGACACTGCGCTACCCTGGCTTCATTGGAAGGTTTTGATGCTTGATGTGAAACGAAGTAGATCTCATTTGGGGGAAGAAGGAGTCTGATACTCTAGTCTTACAGCTCAGCCAAGAGAGAAATGAAAGTGTGTTGTGTGGCATGTGTGAGACCCTGCAAGTGTGTGTGTGTCAGGAGGCAGTGGAAAATGGCTGGTAATAAACACTTCTGACACACCGGGGCTCCCATCCACATTCCACTCAGGATTTTTTTTGTGGATTAGTCACATTTTCATTCCCCTTGTCCATATTTTAGAGCATTGCCTTCACCTGTGGGAGAGTCTTCTTTAAATTTTCTTTAAAGTTAAATCTACTATATGTTTTTCTTTTCTTTCTTATTCTGTTTTCAATTGATTATCCTCAAACTTGAGTGTAAACAGTTTTAATTGTGTTTCCTTCCTACAGAAGAAATACTATATATAAAAACTGTTGATTGAATTTTATTAAGCTAAATGGAGTGGTTATGGAGGATACAGCTTATGTCAACTTGGTTACCTTAGCTACAAAACATTATTTATAGTTAAGAAATCCTCTGTATTAATTTAGAAACTGCATCTTATTTTCTAAAGCTGAAGAGGTAATTTTGTGTAGCTTTTAATTTTCTGTCTCCAGTCTATAATCCACAAACTTCAGTGTAAACTGTTAATTGTGACCACCTCCTACAGAAGAAATAGTATATATGAAAGCTGTTGATTGAATTTTCTGTGGTTTCATAGGGAATCAACTCTGAAAAGAAAAAAAAATCCTGTTGAATGTTTTGAAATGTTTTCGCTTTTTGTGTGTTTTGAGTTCCATTCATTCATTTTCATTGTGCTAAAACACAGACAGTAATTTTATGTACACACACACACACACACACACACACACACACACATATATATATATATATAAATGAAAAAAAGTATTAATGTAGACAAACTTTTGAAGACTAAAACAGCAGAATAAGAAGGTGATATTTTAAGAGGAGGAAGTCATGTATGACAAGAGTTCATGGGTGGATTCAAGAGTGGGGAGGTAGCAGTGGGGGTGGGGCAGTGAGAAGGGGATAAGTGTGCTTTTGAAGATGAAGCAGATGGATTAGTGTTATCTGAGCTCTTTGCCTCTTTCCTTTTCTCTTTTTCTTCAGGTAGAATGGGTAGAGGACTGAATGGACTGAAGAAGTGACCAGCAGAGGTGGGGAGGGGAAAACCAGTAAAGGACAACAATCACAACCAGAGGAGAAGCAGAAGCGAGTGAAATAATCCAGTGGCAAGTGTCTCAAGAGAGTCAGTGGTGAAGGGGAGGGAGTTGGATACCCAGCATGCAGGCAGCATGGAACGGGTGAAGGAGCAGCGGCCTTTCTGCTCGCTGTCCAAGAGCCAGAGAGACAGGGAGAGAGACAAGGATCGGGAGCGCCGTTACACCGCCTCCTCGGCTGACAGGGAGGAGGGAGCCTGCCGCGTACCCACTCAGAAATCCTACAGCTCCAGCGAGACGCTCCAGGCGTTTGACCATGACCCTTCCCGAATGCTATTTGGAGGCAGAGTCAAGGAGATGGTCCACAAGGAAAGTGCAGAATACAGCAGGCCAGGTTAGCGAGAGTAAATGTTTACTCAAGTCATCCAGCTGTAGGATTTGTCAATGTTTGTCAGATGAATCTCGATAATATGAGCTAAATTGAGTGGATATGGGGGATACTAGATAAATAAAAGACACTTTAAGGTCCATATTATCAGCTTGTGTCAGCTTGGTGACCTTGGCTACAAAACTTATGATTTATAGTTAAGAAATCCCCTGTATTAACTTAGAAACTTAATTTTAAATGATCTTATTTCCTATTTCTGAAGAGGTGATTTTGACAATAAATCCAGTTGTATAAATATATACCAGTTTGTTTTACTGAACTGAATTTACTAAATGCAACCAAAATAATAATATTCACATTCATGTAGATTTTCTGATGTTTAATTGAGACACCATTAGTAAATGGATCCATTTTGCTGTTTGTTGCAATAACTAAATTCAGCCATCTTACGCTTTTATCTGCCATTTAATCTCTGAAAGTTTGACAACAAATAACAGTACGATGCCAAAATGTTTGTCAGTAGTAAACATAATTAAGAAATGTCTAACTTAGGCACAGTTTAGTTTTATTTTTCTGAACTGTCAGACAAAACTCTCCCTGGCTGTGATCCAGTGGGCTACTGTGACCTTAGAGAATGCCCATATCCTTCTGGACAATGTTAAAATAATATGGAATAATGCTCAGTAAATAACTTTCTCCTTTAATTGGCTGTTGGAAAGTGCTTTAATTTCTGTAATTAAAAAGTTTGAGCCATTTATTCAGTTTTATGGCACTCCTTTGGCTCATAAGATTGCAATTATAAAATCTATCCATTACTCCCTTACATTTTCTTGGTCCTAATTGGTGCCCATTTGAGAATTAATGGGATCATGATGAAGTTGTGGGAAGAATGCTCGTTTTTTTTTTTTTTTTTTTAATCCAGGCATTAAATGTTAACGGTTGTTTCTTGAATCATCACAGTAAATTTAGATAGAGGTTTAATGCTATTCATCTGAAGTACGACAGCATATTTTCAACAGATGAATATAGGAACTATGTCTGCTCACTGTGAAAATGAAAATAAAACTACATTTATTAATAATTTTAAATCATGAGTTTTAATGTTAAGAAATTAATTTTATGTTGCAATTAACATTGTCATATTTATTTTTAAATGTGATACACTTACTTAAGTGGATTATCTGCAGTTTCTAACATCACTAAACGCATTTCAGGGAAGGTTACAAAATCAGTCAATTACTTCACTTACTTAATTTCACATAAATTAATCTAAATTTCAGCCTCCACAGACCATCATGAGCTTTACCAGCGTTTTTCTTGATTGTTTTATAGCATTGACACACCTGACCTTGAAATCTGAAAAATCATTTCAGTTCCACTGATCTTTGTTAATTAAATGTCAGTAGGTGAGTTTACCTGCTGTCTTTTATATCTGAAATACACAATGAAATTAATATATTCAAAAGTAAAGGTTGGCAGAGATTAAGGTTACATCATTTTAGTTTAAAGAAAAATAAATATATAATCATGTGGCCTATTGGTGTCCAGCTGCCAGATAAATAAAATATTTTACATGTATCACTCAATATATTGTAGCTTTTAAATGGAACATATGAAGTGAAACTAAATGCAGCATATCCTTGATAATGAGGTTGACATGACATTTTTGTTTGGTGGCAATACAATGTGCTTGTCTAAATAAAATATAAAATACAAAGTTTTAGTCTGTTTAAATCCTTAGGTGCTAAATTTTAAGTAATTATAAGCTTTAATTATAGTTTAAGCTAATAATTTATTGTTACGTGGATTTTGTTTGTGACAGTTCCTGAAAACTATGAATAACAAACAATGGATAGCATTTTTCTTTCATTTGTGAACCTCGATTAAACCCTACTTGTATTGTTTCTAAATGTCTTAATAATTAGTTAAAAATCGTATTTTATTCCCGTAGAGCTGTCGTGTTATTTCGGTTTAATAAAAAGCTGTTGAGCATCTTGATAAGTTGATGAGTGTTAAGTAGCTTGGTGGCTTGGAAGATGTTGTTAAGGCTTTAATTTAACACTTACCCCCTCCCCTTTCTTCCCACCATGCTCTTAGGTTAAGTGTTTTTTTAAGTAGCTCTGCTCTTGGCCGTTAACCGCGTTGTTGCTTGGTTTGTTAACTTTACAGCTTCTGTCATTCACAGGGCAGACATTTTCGCTGAGGCAACTCGGGATTTGTGAGCCATCGGTTCGCAGAGCTTTGGCGCTCTGCCCTGAGACAGGCCTCTCCCACCCACTCAGCAGCTACTCCAGAGGACCAGTCGCTACAGAAAACCATGAACCTGTATCACCGGAACATACCATGACTCTTTGGGGAACGGGGGCAAAGTCTGGGCAGAATTCATGCCTTTCCAGTCGCTCTAACTCTGCACTTACACTCACTGACACGGAAATGGACAATAAATCGGACAATGAGATGGGTGAGTAGGGCACACTTAATCATTCTTTTATCTTAGAAAGCTTATTTGTTTGCAGCTCATGCTTTCATTGCTTTTCAAAGGAGAGAAATCACTAAGCAGAAAAAGCAGCAGTAGGTTGGATTATGGTTGGTGCCAGAGACAAGGCCCTGATTGGTGGAAGTAGGTGGAAACGCGATTGGTGGGGCTGGTATCTGGAGAGGCATTTGCAGCTGCCTTTCTTTGGATCAAAGGCGTGATTCCTTGCTGCATGCGGAAAAGAATTTGGCCTTCCGATTGAGTAGTTGCTAGTCACCTGGTTCTTCTCCACAGGAAGCAGAGGAGTTTGATAAAGTTTCCCCATGGGCTAGCGTATAATCAAAGATAGCTTTGTGTGCCTCAGTCTGAGATTTTGCTTAAAAATTCTGCAGTGGTTGACTGGGCATGCACAATGGCTGATTAAATGGGTACAATGGTTTGAAGTGCAAATTTGATCATGCTGGAAACCTGAGATGGAGGATTGAGGTTTTCTGTTTGAAGAGGGCAAATCTTTGTTGCGTCAAATGGAGGCAATGCATATAAAACAGCTACATGTCCACTTTGTTGTTAAATTTACACTGTTTTAACCCTTTTTTTGGGCTCTCGTGTTTATTTTGCCACTATTTCCTGAAATGTTAATTTGGGAATTTTGGAAAATCATTTGTATCTTCAGTAGTCAACTCTTTTCTTCCCCTAACGCTCGTTCTATATTCACATGCACTGCATCTTTTTAGCATATACTTTAAGTCAGTAACCTTTTCTCACCTTCATATGTTTTAGAATAAAGCTTTAAGGTAACTTTTTAAACCTAATACATCATTCATCATCATCATCATCATCGTGTGAGCCGTCACCATTACAACCCATCCAATGTAAAGCTCTAATTATTTTAAGAAACTGATGATCTCAAAGAGTGGCAGGCAGTTAAAAATAATTGGGGTTGATTACACTTCCCTGGCAAGAACATTAAAGAGAGGGTAAAAGGGAAAATGTCTTGTGTTCATGTGCTATCAGTTTTTATTCTGAAAACATTGGCTACAGTCTGACATTTGAGACAAGTCATTTTCTTAATGGCAATATTCATCATGCAGTGAGGGGGGTGAGGAAGTCTTGTACCTTTTCAAAATGCCATCAGTATATCGTGTATTTGTTGCAGTGTCTGGCCTTTGCTTTGGCCCAATACACTGTATAGGTTCAAAAGCTAATCCAAATAACAAAGGTGGTCGTAAACATAATCCTCACCTCCTTAGGGCCTGGCTTCAGTCATATGTATATCTTAGCATGTATAACATGCTAAGCACAAAACCATATCACCAGTCATTGCTTGATGCTGCAGAGTCTGTCTTAAGTAGTTTCTATTGCACCACACTATTTAACAGCATGAGCACACACACCCCCAACCCTCCTTTTGGCATACCTCCTCTGGAGTTTCTTTTGAAAACATCTCAAGAAGCTGCTGATTGGCTCTAGTTGGTAACCACTGGGACTTTTTCTAACTCTGTCTTGTCTCAATTTGTTTAATTATAGTGAAAATAAACAATATGTGCTAGGTCTTTATCCCAGGTGCCATTCATTTTAATACTACAAAAAGCAAAAACACATAACAACTAATTTAAATGGATGTTTCAGGTCTTTTAGCCGCTCATCATTTTAATATGCTCAAACCGTGATGAAGAGAGAAACAAAGTGAGGCGTGGTGTAATTTAAAATCTTCTTCTTTTTTTTTTTAATTAAACTATTTTGGGAGCTAAAGTCCTTTTTCATCAGTTCGATTATGAGCCAGAGCAAAGAAAAACCTTGCTACTGTTCCACCTCTATAGATCTTGGTCTTTCTTTTTTTTTTGTCAGGAAGCATTGCACTTTTGACTTTCACTATTTAATGAAGCAGCTAAGAGAAATGACCCATCCAAAGGTTTCCATCAACTGAATATGCATGCAGAATCTCCGACAAGGGGCTGTTCAGCCCCACTTATTCATAAATGAACTCAATATTTCATTCTAATTCGCTCTGTTCTACAGAGTGTTCGACACAGACAAGTACCAAAGCCTCAGCACAGTCGCGGAGCGCAGCATCTGCAAATGTTAACCTCCATGATAGAAGAGAAAGAGGTCCACCTTTTAAAGATGAAACCAGAGTGGCCATCTGGTTGGTTTGAGGCTCTAAATGATCCACTCGAAGCCGCATAATACAACTGACTCAAGTGCAATATTCAACAGAGAGCACCCAACCTTTGAAAGGTTGAGTTGGGTTTTGTGCTCGTGATGCTGTTCATTTTTATTTAGATCATGTGTCAACTGAAAAAGCTTAATACACATGTTTACTTCTCATGTCATAATAATTAAAGCTGCTGCAGTTGAGCACAACATAAACAATTATATCAATCTTAACAAATTATCAGTCTAAACATAACTGTTAAATGTTGGAACTAAGAAGAAATTTATCCTGAAGTTTTTTTAATTAATTTTGCACTAAATATAATAACAAAATTGAAAACAAAATTGATTGATTGAAGAATATTTTTTATTGGTTTTCAAGTTGTAAACATGGCTGTGTGATTCTGAACAGTCCTTGTCTCTCTATAGATAACACCATCCCATATAAACATATGTGCTGCATGAACAGTAAACAGTATATCATTACTCACTCTGATGAAACAATCATAAAGATTTAATTTATTTATGTATTTATTTTAGGTTTCACGTGACATTTTAATATTTTTTATTTTATTTTTTTTGTTTTATTTTATATATCTATGTGCCATCAAAGTAAATATCTGTGCTGTTTTGCATCACACAGAAATGATTTAATATCACTGCATATGATAGCACAGTGATATGCAAACCATGCATATAGCATATGCATACGTATACCGTCTCATGTTATATTGGCACTTTGACATGAAGTGCTCGAAAATGTTAGAACCTCATGTCTGCAGGGAGTATTACTCTGCTATAAGTGGAACTCTAATTCAAAAAGAAATGTTTGCACTGCAGTGAGATAAAATGGAGCTTTAAACATTTCAATATAAGAGAATTTTTTGAAGTTAGAATCTCAGTTTTTGAAACCTAGCTAACTGCTGAAGAAAATATGAAAAATGAAAAAAATGTTCACCATAAACTTTGTTAACAAAACAACAGCATTAAATAGAAAGTGTGGGTGAAAAACATTTACACTATGTAATACAACATCCTGAAAGTTTTCTAAAATATATTTGATATTATTTCTAACTTTATAATTACGTGACTAGAATAAAAAAAATTAAAAAAATGTATTTAAAACATTCCTGTTTTTGTGTGTTTTTGTGAGGGAGGACAGACATGCAAAGAATACAAGAAACATGTTTGTAAACTTTAATTACTGATGGAAATTCCAATTCGAACTGGCTACAAAAGGTGACCTTGGTCTTTACTAAAGCATTCTTTGTCCTGGAATTTATACATTTAAAAATTACACAAGCAGTGGATATACATGGGTTAGAATGTGCGTCACTTGATGTGCCTGGGTATTTCAGGCCCACACAGGTAAACAGCTGTTAGCGCAATGCCTGGATTTTTTTTCTTTTATAAATATCTTGGAAAATTAGAAATGTATAATGGCCCTTACAATGCACTTATAGGTTTCATGTCAAACTGGAATTTTACATGACATGCAATTTAAATGGAGAAAGGAAATGCCCATTTTGTAAACAAAGCCAACAGTGGTGTAGAAGTTAACAGGATTTCAGTGTGCACATAGCAGACCAGTGCTAGCGCTTTACTGCAATGTATCTTTAAAGTTTAAATAGTTTAGGTTGATGCGTTGTTGTGATTTAAATATTCATATACTAGCCAGCGTAAATGTGAAAACATTCATGGAGAAACGTGTGCTTTTTTTGTGTGGTTATTCCCTACCTTAATCTTGACTCCGCTCGCTTTAGAATCAATATTATACTCCTCATAAAACATGAATGACCGCATGAAACAGAAACATAGCATGGGCCAGTTGAGTTATATTCCTAATAGGGTGTGAAAAAAGCTTGCTCTGACTTGCTAGGTGCTGCAACTACAGCACTGCAGTACCTTGTGGCAGCTCTCCTTGGCTGTATTAACTGTCAGAGGGTTTATCATCGGTGGGAGTGGCTTGAGGCCTACTGACCCCCCCAGTTAGGACAGAGAGACCTCCACTGCATTGCCTGTCATCTTGGGAGCACCGGCATGGATTTTTTGTTTTTGAAGAAAAAAAAAGTTGTACATGTGTTTTGCAGTCGAGTATGACTCACATATGCATTGTGTGAGCAGTGCCAGTAAAAAGGTTAATTAAATCAGTGGAGGAGTCACAGCAAAGTATGCTGTTGCACAGCAAGCACCAAAGGCTTTTTGGGTGGGAGTATAAAAGCGTATCAGACATCCTCTAACATGCTTCTCCGTGTGCCTGTATTCATGTTCTCTCACTTTGCGCCTCTCCCTCTCTTCTGTCTCACGTACACATGCACGTGCACGCTCACTTGCATATCTCACTTTGTTTCTCCCACCTGATCTCAGAAAGATTAGAAAAATCAAGCGAAAGTGCAGACATTTACACACACGCAAACACGCGCGCGCGGGGCGTCATGCTGACGAAGGTGACATGCCATCTGTCAAATTCTTGTCTCAGATCTGTGCCTTGAATTGTGACAGTGAAATCGGCCTATTGATCGTAGCAAGCAGAAATCCTCCCTCACAATTCAATAGAGCACAAGCCGATCACAAAAAGAAGAAATAACACCAGTTTTTTTTTTTTGGTCATAGTCTGGCCATTGGTGATGTCTTTGAAGAACACTCCAAACCAGCCTGAGAGTTTCATCATTTGTTAATCTGGGGTGTCTGAGCTTTATCTTGTGTCTCATCAGAAGAGGCGAGGCATTCTTTGATTGCTGTCATTTATTGTCATCACTTCCTGCTTGCCGGCACCGCTACCAGTTAAGTGCTCACATTGTTAGTGCTCGGCCTGACAGTGCTGAGAAATCATAACAGGTGTTGTGCTCGCCAGTCTTGTGAAAAGATTTCTATTTTGGACTTGTTTTGAAAGCCCGGAGGAGGTCACGCCCCCGTTTCTGTGGTGGTGGTGACATTTGAACCTTCATTGATGCAAATGACAAACTGACCACCGGTATTAGAATTCAGATTCGTCATTCTATCTGCTTTATGTGCAACCGCTATAGCATATTGTTTGCTTTAGCTGCTCCTTTTTTGGTGGAGTACGTGCGTGCAGACATATTCCTGTGAACACATTAACACAAAGGCAACACATGGTGAAAAACATTCTACTCACACCACAGCTACCCCCTACAGAGTGGATGATCTGATTAGACTTTAGAGTGTCTTGCTGTATAAATTAGCATATTAATAAGGGAAAACAGGTTTTCTTGAAGCTACTATGTCTTTTTAATACTTTAAAGAAAGTGTTTCCACTTGCATCCTCTGTGTGAAAACACATTTTTTTATAGAAATATCTGCTAATTGCAGTAATATATTATTTATATTGTCCTTAATATATGATCATGGTAAGAACATTTTTAGTCTCTCCATATTAGAGTTTAGAATATGGCTGTAGATAAGGATAATTTTAACAATTACTGATTCATATTTTGTCTAATTTCAAACTGTGAATGTTTATGGTTCATTGTATGCCGATGTTACACTATAGTAGAAAATGCAAATGCAAAGTTTTTGTTGTTGCCCAAGACTTCACGTTCAAATTTCTGGTTCTGTCTGGGCAACAGTTCAGTACATAAAGATATTCATGTATAATAATAAAAAGCAGCTCTAGCTGTTTCCTTTTTGCCTTTTTGCATAATTAATGACTTAAAACGAATAACACATTATGAAAACAGAGATCCAGTAATCAATTCAGTAACTAATTGTTTCACATTTTGTCCAAAGGCTGATGCTCAGTTTACGGTGCTGTATCTATAATTTACCTCTAAAACGGTGGCAAGCCATTGGTATCTGGGTTAATCTGTCGGGGTTTGTGTTACATAGTCTGGAGAAATGCAGCTGCACCATAAAAAGCAATTGACTCTGTCCAACATCCATTTTCTGTCACCTAATCGTTGAGCATCAACATCTGCCTCTAACTTAAGTTTCAGTTTTGCTGAGCATCGCTGACAGCAGTGTCTTGGCTTGTTCTTCGCTCGGTCTAATCACTTTTAGGTGCAAGACTCCAGGACATGTTATTACGATTAGAAATCACTCTGCATTTGTCAATTATGAGAACCACTATTTACCATCCTCAAGAGAAAATGGCTCATTTCATTTCATCACACACCCTAATTGAGTGATTGTATTAACATGCAAAAAGGAAATAGTCAGGAAGCCATTTTACTCTCCATGAATATTGATGTGAAGAACGGGGATTATCATGTTGGTCCAGTTGTGTTGTTCTCGGCAATCAGGAAATCCACCTTTAATCTTCAGAGATGTTTAAAAAACTGGCCTTATTTTCAGAGACATGTTACACTGATTGCTTTGAAAGTGGATAATCAAGAAACTCAAGAAGCTTATTTTTTCAGTTTATTGTAAATCTTTAATTCCGATAAGACAGACTGAGGTTTAGGGCGGTCAGGATATATAGGTCTTTTTTCATTTCTTATTGGCTAAAATAGATTTTCTTTCTCTTCCTGGAGTGCCGCTGGGTGTTCGTCCCCAGACTTACACTAGCCCACCAATCTATTTGTGTTCATGTCTTCTTTCTGTTACAATCTCCTTACTTTGTCCTGTCTTGGGACACAGGAATATTTTTTATATCTGTTGTTACGGTGCTGTGGTTGTGACCTTTGTGCCCCTCAGTATTGGCTGTTGGCAATCAAAAACTAGGAAGTTAAGGTGATTCTTCTGTTGTCGTCTCATCTGAAGATCATCTCATCTCAAGCATCTTTCTAGATTATGGAGCAGGTATTTCATGCTAGAGGCAGCCAAGAAGTATATTAATGGGGAAACCATTATAATATAACCTCAATTAGTCCAATCAAAGCATGATGGGGAAAATTTGTGCTAAAATGTATCGATTGTGTTAATTGTGTTAGGCTCCTTTAATTTTGCTTCTTGACACACACAATTAAAAGTTGTAAGTTATTCCACTGAATCATTTCAACAGTGGAAATGTCTTTGAGTCACTTATACAAATTAAAAGGCCTTCACTTGAGTCAGGATTTCAGGGAGTTTTCATCATATGAGTGTTACATGTTGCTCAAACAATACCACAAATCAAAGGGTTTCAATTTCAAATAGTTCCTAATATTTGTTAATAAGGTGAAGGATGTTGATGGAGACTTGCACACAAAGTGAACCTAGCAGTGAGCAGTTTCCTGCACACAGAGGAGTTCAAAATATAAAATATCAAGGCCATAATTTCGAGTGGAACCATAATTTTCATATTTTAGATGTCTCTCTTACTTTATATTTACAGGCTGACATTTTTTTTCCTAAAATCTTTTTGAGCAGTGTTCTTTTACCACTGTCCAGAGAGTAACAGAGCAGTGATAAAGATGTTGATATTATGATGTATTATTACTGTATGCTTACACCAGCCGTGGACATTTTTGCCCTGGGTTTTGCTACTGTAGATTATATTCAGCCAGAGATGAAGACTTTGAGAAACTGCTCAGGAAATACACCCACACCTGCTTTTATCCGTATTTTCATTTTATATTAAATAATTAATATTATCCTCTAGCTTGTTTAGACAATTCCAGTAGGATGCATAGCTGTTATCAAAGCAAGGTGAACTTTGAAGAATCAATTTTTTATTTTTTTTATATTTTATTTTGGTGTCTACAATGTAGAGAACAATATAAGATATTTCCAAACTTTTGCCTTGTCCTGTATGAATACAAATATATTGTATTAGGTAAGTATCTTTATTTAAATAAGGATATTTATGTAAAAAAGTTATTTCTTTACTTCCTTACAATACCATTGAAAACTTAATTAATCTTGTTTTCCATGAAAACATACATGTTGCATTGTCTCGCAATTCAACCCAGTCGTCTAAAGATCATGTTCCTGCACAAATAAACTGCAGTCGCAGCTACATTTTTATGAAAAATGTAACTGCAACCGAATTATGTTTTCTGTCAACATAATCACCGTATGTTCACTATTAACACAATTGTCAAGTCACAAATACATTGATTGACTTAACATATCAATTAACATTTTTGTGTCAGCTAAAATATCCTATCTACAACCACACTTTTTCTCTCCTGTGAAAATATCTGATCCTGCAGTTCAACATCCAGATATGTGACTCTGGCTTTATCAACTATTACCTATTAACTAATATCGCTGTTTTACAGTATGGTTGGGTTCAGCACTCACAGCCCTGGGTTAGGGTCAGGGAAAAGTTTAGGGCTTGATACATAACTTTAATATTAACGCGATCTCTCTCTAACTTTAACCAAGTTGCTATTCATGCCTAACCTTACATCATGCAGGGCTGTGGTCTGGATCTCAGGTGTGCAACCTCTCCATCTGGCACGTTATACTCCCGCCATCCACCCCAACCACCTCCATGTGACTCTCTTCCTGTTAATAGATCATTCATTAACAAAATATGTTGCCTGACACCATAATGAATATGTTCCCCACAAAAACATAATGGCGGCTGCAGTTTAGTTGTATAGCAATGTAATGTTTAGCACAC
>OMLM01020872.1:0-24891 GCA_900302695.1 Helostoma temminkii | reverse complement strand
GAATAATAATAGTAAAAATACAGGTTCAGCCTTGTTGACTTCTTTGGCATAATAAAAGCAGTGATTTCAATTGAATGAGGTTGAATATTTCGAAAACTTGTCATACGATAAAATTATTGACATTGATTGGTGAGCAGATATCCTTTTAACAAAGACAAGGCTTTGCAGTGCTATGACTTTGGTACACCTTGTCAAACGCACTAAAATCAGGCTCGACGTTGGTTCCCCTTTATGTGTCAAGCTCCAAAGCTGGAATGCAGCTGCAAAGTAGCTACTCACAGCTCAAAATGAATTAGGAAATTGAAAAATCAACCAAAATATGTCCTGGCAGATCAAATTACATACGGATCATACTGATTTAAAAATTAAATAGCTGCTTATATGCCAAAGTTAGTTTATACTGACTGACTGTTAAAAGACAGGCATCAGCTATATTATGATTTGCTTTTTATAGACTATATATAGCATTTATATTTATATGCATATCTCTGTTGGTGGGAGCCTGTGATTCGGGAGGTAGAACGGTCACCGAACAATGTTGGTTCGATCCCCAGCACCCCCCAGCTCCAAATGTCGAAGTGTCCTTGATCAGGATACTGAACGCCAAGTTGCTCCTGGTGGGTCAGACATCTTGCATGGCAGCTCTGCCATGAGAAACAACATTGTAAAATGCTTTGGGTACCAATAACGTAGGAAAGCACCATAAAAGTGCAGAGCATTTACCGTTATTCTCTTTTGCTGCTTAGTAGAAGTCAGCAATAGCACATTGTCGAACATACTCCATTACAAGTCAGTCCAGAAGTCTGAAAATGTGAAAGTAAAATGTACTATAGTTATCAAAAGCAGAAACACTCAACTCAGCAGATGAATCCTTACTATTATGTATAGTAATACTGCACTCCTTCAGAAATATTACTGTAAATGTTATATTATGCAATAATGTGTGGAATGTTAATTTCAACATCATTGTATATACATAGAGCTGTCATATGCAGTACATGTTAAATGCACAGTTAATTAGCTCAGACTACAAGATCACATTAGGGGTTTAGATCTGATAGAGGTGGCTGAAAGTGTTGATTCCCACCCACCTATTATTAAAAAATATATACTTTCCCTATAATACATTAAAGATACATATGCAGCAACTGCCAGTGCAATACGATGAAGCCCAGTCACAATGAGGTGCTGTTCAGCACTTACTGTTGCCAAACGTTTGATTTGTAGTTCACATGCGAACGTGGTGCACACATGGTATTATTATCATCCATGGTGCATATTAAAAGAAAGTAGGTGTAATTTAGAAGATATAAATTATATAAAATAAAATAAAAAACTGTCAAATAAAATGGAAAAAAAAGGTCAGTCACATTTCTAAATAAATGTATAAAACATGTAATAATCAAATAGATGGCAGGGAGTTGGAGGAGTTTAGCTTCTTCGGCCATCATACACAGCTGACTGACTGCTCACATCAACCGTAGGGGAAAGAGTTACGCTTCTCTTTCTGTCTTTTACAAGTCATAAGAAAATAGCTCAAACCTCTGTATACCTTAAACCAGAAACTGCATGCAGAGTCTCAGCTAGCATTCCAGGTGTACCAACCTTAAACTGGGTAACCAGTTCTGCCTCCCTGGCAAAGAGTATGACACCACCACGTACCACACATTTCCAGAATCTGCTGGTTTTCTTTATCTCATATTAAATAGAACAGACATTACTTTTAGGTACAAGGTATTTTAAATAATACAACAAATAACAAATGCATTATACTGACACCTTTTAACCAAATATATTGTGTAGCAAACCATTTTTCCCTTTTCTTCAATCACTACAATCAAATGCTTTGTGCAGCTCTTAATGAACAAGCTACATTTCATTTGCAACAATGGAAATTGGATTAAAATCAAGCAGCAAGCCACTCCAAAATTACCTAATGTTTTCATCTGTTCATGGTGCTTTTAGATCGATAATGTTTTAGGTCATTATCCTGTTGCAGAAGCCATGACCTGCCACTAAGAAATAGCTTTCTGACACTGGGTAATATGTTTCTTTACAAAATGCCCAGATAGTGCCTTGAGCCTTTTCCATGTTTTACTGTGGTGATAGTGTCCTTTTCTGTGAAAGCTTCATTTTCTTTCTTCTGTGAATATAGAACTGATGGGACTTAACAAAAAAGCTCTCATTTTGTTTCATCTGTTTAAAGGTCATTCTCACAGAGACATGTCAACATGAGATCCTGTTCCTCTTTCAAAAGAGGGATCTTTTGTCCTTTTAAATGTACCCCTAGTTTATTCAGAAAGCAGCATATGTTGTGATTGGACGCTGTTCTACATTGATCTTGGAGCCCAGCTTGTTTCTGTTTTGAAGTTTTCCTTGTTTCCTGCTGTTCAGTATGGGGTCAATTTTCCCCTTGTGGTCAAGTCTAGGAAGGTTGACTGCACTTCCATGGACCTTACATCTCTTAATAGCATTAGCACCTGTTCTTCTATGAACATGAAACTGCTTGTAAGTAGTGTTGTAGCCTGGCCATGTTTGACTATTAGTTTCTTTTTTAAGTCGTCAGACATGTTCAGTTCGGTTATGCTCCATACAATGGTGCCAAATGCCACAGTGAATATTCTTCTCCATTTAAATAGGCTGAATCTCTGGTTATAAGATCGAAGACACTTGTGATACAAGTTGAAGATTATAGTCTGCTTGAAATATCACTACAATCCTTTTATGTATTGCACGTTATAAGGTGTACTAATATTTTTATTCAGGATTTTAGAAGATCTGTGCAGGATAAGCAAAAATCCAGCCTAAAGTGTGCAGGTATGCTTGACTAGAGCTTTTCATTTCAACACAAGAATGGACCATTGCTTCAGATAGGTGTAAGGATACCAGTACTTTTAGGCACTGTTAATCGTGTCTGTAAAAACTGTGTGAGGCAGTGCTATAATTTGCAGACCAGTGTGAATGTTTCACTGATTATTGTAATGACCTACTTGTGATCATCTTTGAATATCACTTGTTAAAAAGCTCCCATTTTGACTGATAGGTGGGGAACCCTACAGAGTTCAGGATTTTTATAGGTGTTTGTTTTGGGCATTGATATTCTATATCTTTATATTTGACTTTTAAATTGTGTTTTCTCTAGTAAACTCTACTTAGCAGGGTGGCGACACCATTAAAACTACCATGGGACACACAACAGTTTCTTCAAATTTGTTATTTCATTTGTAACAGGTTAATGTGTATGTGGTTGTTTTGTGACCAGGATTCATGAGGTAATGATTATCCCTAACTCATGTAATGGTGAAGGGCTGGAGCCAAAGTTCCTCAGCTGTTTACTGCGGACATTTACGGTATCATTATCCAAACAGTGCTGCCAGTGGGTGGCTACCATGGCTGGAGGTGAAATAAGCCATTTAGCGGCTTTATGATAGCAATCCCCAGGCCTTGCTGCGTTCACATCCAGGGTCAAAGCTTAGCAGCTATCTGATTTCCCTTAGTCTCACAGCTTTCATTACAGTGGCACTTGATCAATCAACACTCCAGCAAGTGCCAAAGTTTGATGCATTTTTAGATTAAACTATGCAACCATAATACCCGTTAGATGATTATTATTGTTTGCAGGTTCCCTTTATGTCTAGTTTAATTGACATTTAATATGAATTCAGATAAGCATTGTGCACAGTTTGCATCGCTGTATGATTAAAATGAGAGTCTTGCTCCAGACAAGATCTTGAAGAAAAACGTGGTTTTAACATAAGTGATAAACCTCTTTTTTTTGTTTTGTTATTTTTTATATTTTCCTTTTTTTTTTTTTTTTTTGTAAAACAGTTTCCAACACTTCAGTCACAGCAAGTATTAGTGTTTAGTTTCACAGGGAATGATCAGGCTGGACTAATGTTTATGGTGTTATACAATAACTGTAGACTATTAAAATATTTGTAAAGGATCTGGGCCTTTCTGCTTTTACTTTCTTTCTCCTGTCATAATTGGCTGAGTTCTCAGAAGGCAGTTCATAGGTTTCATCTGCAAAATGCCAGGCCTGTCATCACATCTGCATACAATAGGACATGTCAGAAAACCTTGGTCCCTCCTTTCATCCGCCTTCACTTCTTCCATAATCAGGGGCAGTGGATGGGAACAGAGGCAAAGAGGAGCTTTTTTCCCCTAATAAAAGGCCACTTAGGCAGATAGTTCTCCCCAGACTCATCAGCTTTGGTCTTTTTTTTTGGCACTACATGAAGGAATGTGGGGAAGAGGGCAAACATTCCATCTAATTAAGGATACCTTTCATATAAGCTCCTCTCCCTCCCATAATTCTCTTTATGCCCATCTCGCCTACCTCTCTTTTTCCTGCATCTTTCTCTCCCTCCTTCTGTCTTTTCTCCTTATCATCCATCATAGGAAGCCCAAAGGTGCCCTTTGCAGTAACTGTACCTTTCTGGTTAGCTCTTGATGCCTTTTGAAATCATTGGCTTACCTACGCTTTGATGTTGCCTTCAGATAGATACTAAGCAAAACTTTGAAGTCACACAACCTCAATGTGGCCAAGAATGTTGAATCACCACATTATCTAAACAGTTAACTTTTTTTGCAAACATGAGTGCTGCACATCATTAATGTGCATTTTTAGGAGGAGTTCCAATTTGCATGGTTTTTTAGGAATCAGCATTATTTGTTTTGGAAAGTGAAGGGGAGAGAACGAGTGTTCTGTCTGACTTTGTTCTATTTCTGGGGATGGCTGCTGGAGGATTACTGCAAGTGGCAGAGTATTCATTATTTAGATGGCAGTAGCAGAGTAGAGGAGCGGGTGGTTTCATAAACCACTTGACTGTGACATGTGTGCTGCTACACTAGACGGAAAGACTTAAAAAAAAAAAAAAAGTTTCCCCTTAAAAAATTTTCCTCCTATAGCTAGGGCACTTGTACTGTAGTAGCTCTCTACCTGAGACTGTAGAGACCTTCAACACTAACTGAAACTGATGGAGCAAACTCAGATTGATAGAGTTAATGGATGAAATCGTTGCATGTTCTCCGGGATTGCTCTCTATATGGGCTTTGAAAGTCATGATGCGTTCATCCACCTGTTTTACGGTCCACGGCATATGTGGTATTATAGTTTTAAATATGGCATCTTTGCTGCTTGTTATTACATTCAGAATGACTGAGTTGAATATCTGCAGCAGGAAATCCTCGTTGAGCCTCAGTGATTATGAAATAATGACAGTTTTGTCTCCTTGGCTGGCTCTGTATTTGTTTAAAAAGATGAGTGAAGTTATCAGCGCCGACGTTTTGAAATGGCCTAAGAGAAAATTTTGAATCTTAAATGAGAAAGCTGTGACAGCTATGTGTTGCAAATAGAAGGCTGGCACTCTTTGCCAATGTAGTGGGTCACCAGCAAGGAATTTTGTCCCATATTAACAGTAGTATCTCTGTTGGCTCAAGTGGTTACCCTGACAGTGTTCAGTCTGGACACAGAGAGGGTCCCTCCGCTGTGATTAATGCACTGCCATGCCACCATGGTGGAGGATGTCTCTCGGCGGTCTCCTTCTCCTTTCCAGTACTCCTCCCTGATATTTCACTAATGTGACTCGACAGTCAAGAGATTGATAGTGATCATTATGCTGCTCTCAAAGAGTAATGCCACTTCCCAGCATGATCCAGCTAGCTTCTAATTCAACTGCTGCTGTGGGTTACATATGAACAGTGGCGATGCATATTGTTACTGTACATACAAGTGGCTACAACTGTGTTATGTTAAACCAGAACCAGTGACATTTCTTTATTGTCTCGTCCTCCTGCTGTTATCACAAACTCCTGAAGCCCTGTTTGCATACTTAGTGTTGAACACAATGCCTCAGGACGCCGTTTTCTAACAGGAGGACCTGACACTGGAAGTATTATCGCAGCAAACACGGGAATCAGCCTCTCACCTTAACACTTAGAAAGCTATATCACCATTTCCCCAGTACTCCCTGTACAAATAAAGGTGTAAGGGTCATTCATTTTTTCCCTTTCCTCAAGTCCTTACAGCTAGGTTCATTTGTTTATCTGTATGTGTTTAGCCCCTGGCCTCAATCTTCTGAGAGAAAAAGGTTTAGCATTTAAATTGGTTGATCCACCGCACGTTTGCTAAACCTTTTTTTTTTTTTTTTTAAGCGTTACATTGATGAAAAGCAGACGCTAATCCCTGTGGGTGTGCAACCTTATCTGACTAAACACCTGACAATGAGATTTTGTTGTCACTCTGGGAACACAAAGAGTCAGTAAATGTGTCTTGCCATAGTTATTGACCTCCCTTACTGAGTGCTACAGTAGCCGCAGGTTAGCTCGCTACAGGTATGATTTACAGAGTTTCGAGTTTTGAGATCGCAGCCTGTTGTTTTTGACCGCCAGCTACTGACGACATGGGATACTTCAAAGTCTTTCTAACTCTTTACCCCTCAAGAAATTGTATACTGCTGTTAACTTCTATGCCAGAAGTCTGCTACAGTAAGTCCTCTGTGTCAGTCAGTGTCCACACCTGACCGAAGGGACTGCGTGGCATAATAACTTTGAGAGCTAATCCCTGAATCTCCTGTATGCATTTCTCCTCTGCTCATATTCACACTAAGTGATCCTCTAGTTCCACGCTTCCAATTGTATGCCTAGCCAGACCAGACATTTAGTCAATATTGCTGCCTATGAATATGTAGGGCACAAAGTGGCCTCCACCTGAATGTGGCAGATGTGATTTCTAACTAAATCATAGGGATTACATTATTGACATTGCCTTGAATAAACAGGATTAGGATGAGGTCAAAATTCATTGTCTTGTCTTTATTTGCATCGTATGCAGAACAAGTTTCAAAGCAAGCTGGGCATATCACAGTGGTGTTGAATAATTCTTTTTGTGAATTATCGTATTAATATCTGATCTTGTTATATCAAGTTTTTACTGCTGAAAGGGAGAAAGGATACTATGATTGGGTCCAGAGTTACAAGATTGGCTGTGAAGTGTTGGTTGTTAGTCCAGATTTGTTATCATCTACTTTTTTCTTCAGCATTGCTTCAGCTTTTTCAAATTAATCAAATGCTGATTGTGTTAAAATTGAGTATTTGGTCATGATCTGGCTTTATATACAAAGATGGAAGCCAAGAGAAGCAATGTTATCAAGACGTACAAGGAAGCTTATGCAAATAGTCACAGTCCATTGTGCATGGCTGAAACACGATACTGTGAACAAGTGTGAAGAAAGGCTGGTGCCAACTGTGGGTTTGCTGCTGTATCAATACGCCTTTGTACTGTTTAATCTTGTCAAAAGTAAAGAAAATACCGTTTGGTCATTCAATATTAATCCTAGCCTAGAAAACTTAACCAGCTGCTGCCTTTTCTAAACTGGCAACTTATGATTTCTCTAAACCATATGCTGCCTGCTGCCGCCTTTTCTCTCAGGTTTCACTTCTCAGTTTCCATTGTCAGTCTTGTCTTGGCATTTTATGATCTTAATTCTGATGGATGTATTCCAGTGTGAAATGACTCAGCCGAGTGTGAATGTGGACCATCCATTGCCTCCTACTGCTGCCATTTGGTGAGCGGGAGGAAAATCACAGGGACCATCAGAGAAGACACGAGCAAGCTTATGTGTTGATCATGTACCTCCCTTATCTAATTGGGGCAAAGCAAACATGATTAAGTTTAATCTGAAAGACGATCACCGTCTTTCACCGCAGAGACCTTTCACAGTCATGTGTGTTCTCCTGCACGAGCTGCTAAGAGGTGGAGCAGCACAGGATCAAGCTGCTGTTTCAACTAAAAGAATTAAAAGACTGCAAAACATGTTTTTTTTCCATTAACACCGATCCCAAAAATCCCATTGCCGATGTGAGTCACCATGTACGCGCAAACCCAGCCCAAATTTCCACACCACCTCCTGTTTTGACATTAAATTGTTTTTATCATGTGTGAATCTATTCTTTCTGTAATTTAAAAATAAAAAGTCTACTTGCACATTTTCTACAGTATTATTTGGTAAAGGCAGATTTACTTGATAAATTGAACTGCAAAATACAACATTTGATGAGAAACATTCAAGTTTTGCAGTTTTTGTAATTTTCTTGATCCGAAACTCTAAAACATTGACCTGTATATAAGGCATCTTTGTTTTCACCAAATTTCATTATCCTTTGTGAATGTGTTTACAGAATTTAGTGGCCCAGGGATCGTTCATCATTCATGCCAGTACTATAAGACATTGTTTTACACAGATGTTGTGTAATTAAAAAAATGCAGGTGCATCCAGCGCAAATATCTTTTTATGCCTTTGCCTTAAACTATAGTACGTTTTGCAGATACTAATCATGAAGCACATGCAACATTCATTCTTGATTTAAAAGCACAAGGTGAGCAATAAACAGGCTCCCGAGCTTTGAACATTTCCCCCCCTTTTAGTGGAGTCATGACAAATTCACATCGTGTTCTGAGCAGCACAGAACCAAATTTGATGCAGTTCAGATGTAGAGGCGTTAGAGAGGTGCTAATTGATGCCTGCTGTGGCATGAAACGAAAACTGTATAGTTTACAAGTACAGCAACCAAGCTGCAGATATGCACAGCCTTGTGGAGTCATATGAAGAGGCTAAATGAAGAATATGCACAGAGAAGCATAATGGATTCTGTCAACACAGGACTGCTTCGTGTTTCCTGCTGTTCTGTTGCAGTCACAATGTTAACACCATTTGCCCACTCACATATAATGTCATGCACAAACACACAATTATGCAAGCTGATTATATTCCGTATGTAAATTTATCTAAATATATCCAGTTGTTTAACACCAAATACATATTTTGAATCAGTAGTAGATCCATATTCAGATCCATTACAGAGACAAAAGTTTTCTCATATGGGTTATTAGTATACTATTCATATACTTATGAAAGCCATTAAATAGCAATGATCGCTTGAAGCCATTAGCCTAAATGATAGTTTTTGCTACTTATGCTATTAGTGCAGTAAAATACATTTTGCTTATCAAACATTTAGTTGATGTTTTTGCAGACTGAGACACAGTGAGTGCTCTAGACATGTAACAATTCAGCTTCCGAAACAGTGAAAAGATTTAGCTGTTGCAGGAATTGAACTTTTGACCTTGTCGGAGAGGAATTCAAATGCACAAGCCAGTCATCTGTAGGAAACAGTTATCAGTCTGCTGTGCATCTGCATGGAAAGGTTGTTCTCTCTGGTCTTTCATTTTCATAAATATTCAGGGTATTTATCATGCGCTTTTAAAAACACAGCAGGTTTATGGTGCTTGCTCTTGGAAAGAGGTAAGCAGCGTGAGAGATGCACATCCAAACCTCGCCTTTATTTCTCTCTGTCTTTTTCCTATAGAGCCCATTTGGGGAAAAAACAAAACATGAGCACACTGTGTCATCATTAGTGCTTTTTTTTTTTTCAATAAAATATCAAAACTGCGAGCTGAAATTGAACTTTGGGAGAAAAGCTTGCAGCAAATCATTGTAACGGTAAAAGAAAGTCAAATTTGCAGGTTGCGAGTGTTCTGCTTCTGCAGTCATTTTATATTGTCAATATTGTATTATAAAAATGTTGTGTGTGTGTGTGTGTGTGTGGACTGTCATATATGATTGTGATAGTTCTGAAAACTTATTTTTTATCATCATTATGCCACTCTTTTATAACCAAATATGCGCAGCACTAATGCCATTTCCATTGGCTTCAGTTGTATTTTGTTCCCATAACTTGAACATGAACATAAGCATTAAACCCACTCATCAGCACTTCAGCATGTTAACATCATAATTTGATTATGTTACACTTATGCCTAAAAACAGCCTCTAGCATGCTGTGGTCTTGTGCCTGATTTACTAAAGGTTTGCATGTAAAAAACATGCAAACTGACAAGGAAAACAAAATGGCGCACACTGTGGATTTTGCACCTTTGCTTTCATAAATATGGAAAAGGGGAGGAGAAAATGGAAATATATACATTAAGCGCAAGAAATGTGATTTATGAAGCCTGAAAGGCAGTGGCTGATAAATTGCTGTTATCTGACTTGCTGTGGTGGAAACACCCCAGCGTATGTATGGAGGATTGGATAAATCTGTTGAAGTAGAGTCAAGCCATTTTAGTGACTGCATGTTTTGGTGGCTGTTGTCCTGAGTGTATTTGGCTGAGAGTACAACACCCATAAAGCCACAATAGTTCTTCGTGTGTACATCTGATACTATATGCTTTGACGCACAATAATTCTCAATAAGCTTACATCTCTTTATGTATTTACAATATGTGTTTGAATCTGGATTACATGCTGCTAAGCTTACAAGTACAACAAGACTTCTTTAAATACGCTACAAGAATAGGCTGTGTGAAATGCTGCTTTGATGAGCCTCAGCTTATCTTCCATACATTTAATCCCCACCAGTGTCCTTATTCAACACATCAGGCAATATTTTAGGCTACCTTCAAATGTAGTTGAGTGTTCTTTTGTGTGTGTGTTTGTGTGCATTCCTGCAATTTCTTCTAAAGCAGCCTCTGGAGAGACAACAGAGGAGGTATGTATGAGTTGGATGCCTCCTTGACAACACCTTGGAGGTAAAAATCAATGTCTGCCAAACAAAGTGAAATGTTAGGCTGCAGCCGATACATGACAGATGAGGCTTAGGGTGGTATTTTCTAAGGTGAATGAAGAGTGGAACGCAGGCAGCCCTGTCTGCTGTTGTCAAGAAAAGCAACATTACGGAGATTTTGAAGGACAGTACATCTGACTTCCCTGACTACTTTTATTATTGATTAAAATGCTGTAGACACGTTTTAGAGCCACTCTGAAATGAAATGGCTCAAAATTAAGACCGACTGCACAGCAGATTAAACTTTAAAGGCCAGTTTCACTAATGAATTGTGATGCTGGGCCACTCAAGAGATCTCTGCTCCAACCTGGGTTGTAAAAAAGTGAAGTCTTCTTGATTAGAGTGGATTGGTCCTCATATCAGACTAGCGTCTGTATGTCATGGCATACCCAAAATCCTTTCATAAGTCACCTTCCTTGACAACCGAACAGTGTATAATTTCACTGGCTACGCCAGAAATATTGTACGTTTCCGTTTCAATTCTTGGAACAGAATTTGAGGTAGAGCCCAGTTTCCTCAGGGTGAAGCTTAGTTTATGCAGCTGAATAGTAGCTATAGAAGCAGCATGGCTAGCTTGGCACATTAGTTGGGGAACACTGTGTAGCTACCTCATGCATGATCAGTCTTCAAGACTCCAGCAGTGACCTCAGCACAGAGCCGTGGGCCATATCATGTTGCTGATTGAGCATGCACAAAGCCTCAGAGGGTTCGCAGGTTGCATCTTAGTTCTTCTTGCAGAGAGAAGCAGAGGGTGTTCTAATGGAAAATTCCAAAACATCAGTAGTGCTGGAAGGCTTTTCTCTGGTAAAATACGTGTGTATGTGTTCTTGTGCACACATATTGACTATATAGTTGAACATGTGCTCACACACATGAAGTTTATTGCTTAGTCTCATTGTGGTTATTGATATCTCTAGCACAATCCTCACCATCACTGTAATGCACTAGTTGGTGAGCAGCAAAAATAAAATAAACCAATGATTCATCCTATTATTATTCTCACCCTGTGCTCAGTTCTGTGGCCAAGAGTAATGCAACAGTGGGATATCAATTCATAGCCTTGGCCTCAGGAAAGCTCTTTGGAAAGCACAGGGATTTTCAGCTTGTGTGCTGTAGCTCCTTCTCCAGAGTCAGACACTGAAAGAAATTTCAGCTTAGAGAACCATATGTGGGAATGTTTGCAGGAGTCTGTTAGGATGAAGTATAAGGGCGCCAATATATATTGCTCATTGTTGTTCCTCAGATAAGAGACTTAGATGACAAGGCATTAATAAATGATGAATCTGGAACTAATGTGTACAGTGTAAGGTTACACTGTGTATTTATCAGCTGTAAGACAGTCTACTTCTTTGTCCTATAAAATGTTATACAGTGGTATCTGTACTGAGCTATTACTATGTTCCACATAGTAACTTACTTATTAATGATGACTGAAAATTAATCCATTAATTGTTTTAAACACAAAATACAAAAAATAAATTAATAAATACAAATTCCCCTTCCGGTTTGATAAATGTGAGGATTTTGCTTTTGTTTTTATAATCATAATAAATGTATTACCTTTTTGTTTTGTACTGCTGGTCAGACAAAAAAGGTATTTAAATATTTCAGTTTCAATAGTTATTTTAAATATATTTTGACATTTAAGAAACAAAGCATTTAATAGATCAGTCAACTGATGTTTAATTTTAGATTAACATATTTTAATTTTCATCTGCTTTTTGTTGCTTGTTATTGTTGTCCGACTCTTTTTTGAAAGAATTTTAATCTCAGGATTGGTTAATTAATAGAGACCTTTTCCACAAGAAGTTTCAAGTGAGTATAAACTGTAAACACACAAAGCAAACCTGTGTAATATTACATGGATTTAATTGTACTGTGCGCTCATTCAGTGTGGTGTGAAATATATAAACTGTATGAATCTTTGTCTCCTCAAATTTTCTCACAATGGAGGTGAAAATTAGTCATCTGTGCAAGTGGAGTGCATCCAGTTGAGAACAATATGGCAACAGTTAATCAGGAAAAGATAGGCTTTCCCATTTTTAGATGGATTCTGCTTCCTTTGTCTGGTTCCCCGACAAACTGAACGATTTGCACAGGAAATGCAATTATGGCAGCCATTGGAAAAGACTGTGGCACTACAACCATAAGTGGTTTGTTTTTTTTCCTGCAGCCATTTTCTCAAGTGATTGGGGAAGCGAGCTGTAAACGAATAGGAGGCATATGAATAGTTCTTCCAAGTACACATGTCACATTTCTATGACCCCTGAGATGATGTAGGCGACATTTGTGCATTTACTAATTCAAACCTATGGCGCTTTACACAGAGAAGTGAGTCATACTTTAGCAGAGCTGGTGTTTTGTTGTTATTCCTGACACTCTGAGCCTTGGTGCAGTTGTAAACGAATTGCTTAACATCCTTCAGTAAGCCTCTCAGTGTTCAAAAGCTTCACTGTGGTGGTAAGGACCAACTTAACCAAGGTTTCATGTGGGCTCAATCAGCCAATCACACAACTACTAAGCACACAAGCCATTCAAGCTACTGCAGTAGCACAGACTAAGTGAACGGCAACTCTCGAGGCCAGTTCAGTTCAAATATGCACAGGGAAAAGATTGAAACAGGCAACTTCTTTTCTCAAGAATGTCAAAGCCTTTTAGAACAAATTCATGACAAAGTGCTGAGCAGAAACACATTTTTTGGATGAGAGTGTGCATCCCCTGTGTTTCCATTTCCTACTTCCTTGTTGGTGATTTGTTTATATTATACAGTTTGAGATACGGTGGCCTATTGTGTTGTTCCAGGGTGAAAATGGATGATGCAGTGACAGGAAATGGCAGGTCGTTGCTGTTATTGTGATTACAACAACACATCAAATGTGCAAACAAACTGGGAGCTCAAGCATTTCTAGACAACGTGTTGCTGTTGGGACTGCCGGGTGTGTTGCTAATTTATTCCATAGACTACAGATTGTTGAAGTTCATTAGTTTCTAAATATACTGAAATGGTTGGCAGGACCTACAGTGTACTCTGTACTAACACTGCTCAGTACCTTTTATATGATGCGCTTACTTGTAGTGGTCAACCTACAGAGGATTATCAAATGACTGCAGAGTTGTTGTACTGCATCAGCTCTAGTTAGATTTTTAGTTTCTTTCAGACACTAGCTCCTAACAGCAGGTGCTTTAAACACGCTGATACTGTAAACCCACTTTACAGTACGCAACGTGCCCAGTACCGAACAGCAGATTTTGTAAACTCAATAAAGGTGTGGTGGAGGACTTGGAAAGAAGTGTGACCTTAAATCAATGATTGTATTATCATATGTCTGTTGGATGGCACAAGTTTTTTTAATTGTAATATTTGACTGTTGTTTGTTTGTAGGTCTGACCCAAAATCAATGATTGCATTTTTTTAATTAATAATCTTAACCAACATCAAAGGTGAAGTCTTCCAATGTTCCTCTGTTAGTCAAAAAAATGTTTAGCATTATTGTTTATCTTTTTTTAGATAATTTATCAATAATGTTGAACAGTGGTTGACATTTGTGTTTATCTTCATTATATTATGTGGTCGCAAAGATTTGAATCTAGTGGGATTTTGACAATGGCTGTGTAGTATTAAAAGTTAAATTCTCTAACACTAATTGCATGTTTAATATCAGTTGCTTGCTGAGCTCTGTTGAAAATTAACTTATGATTACTGGTTGATGAAGTTAATAGCTGTGTGAGCACAAATCAAGTACAAATGTGTTTCTGAAAAGTGAGAACTGGCACACTTCCCTGTGGACCTTGCCAGGTTTTGGTTCTGCAGGTGGAAGCAAATAGAGGCAAACATGTATTGTCAGTACTGAACTGCAGAACTGTCTGTGTGTAAGTTAGAAACTGAATTTTTTTTACCTGGATGTGAACACAATCTCTCTGGACAAACAAGAAGCCAAAGCTGTCCACACATGAATAAATACATCCAAGTGTTTTGTCAGCAGGCTAATTGTCAAAGCAGCTTTTGAGAAGGAGTGTAATTGCTATGTAATCGGAGAGCTGTCAGAAAGAACTGCTAAGCAGTCATCATCTGTATGATGATCTGCCATCTGTAGCAATGTCTGGGTGAGAGAGAGAGAGAGAGAGTGAGAGAGAGAGAGTGAGAGAGAGGGCAAGAGAGTTGGACAAACAAGGGCGTGAAGCTGCTTATATTAATGGTGCATCTTCAGTGAATTCAGCTTGTGTGTGTTTACAAATCATACATTTTAAATGAATGGTAGCCTGGAGTTTGAATCAAATATGAGCTGATGAATTCTCCTCATATAAATGTGTAGGAGCACAGTACTGTATGTATGGTTGAATTGAATGCAGTCTTTTCTATAATGCAACGATTATGTAATGCTTGAAATATTAGTTACATACTGGTTCGCCTGCAGAGAAATAGCTTAAAAGAATTTCTGTCTGTTTGATCAGATAGAAAGTCAGAAGAAAAGTGGGCAAGGCTGTGAGAGCAGTAAAAGTACTCTGGCAGGAAATATGATGGAATTCACACAGCTTTTTCTTTATTTATTTTATTTTTTTCCTGAAAACCCCAAGCCCCTGAAAATTGCCAACTCTCTTTGCAGAGTAAATCCCCAAAACTCACCTAGGGCAAGGTTGTTCTAATGGTCCTGAATTCCACCGGGTACAGTCCTCCCCCCCTTCAACGCCACCTCCCTCTCCACCTTCCGGGCTTCTGAGTGAGAAGCTCCTGTCTCTTTTCCTACCAAAGAACACTGCCACTGCCTTCATCCTGGCGCCAGAGCTGTGCTGAGGTGAATAGAAAACCAGGCGCTGATGAAAATGAATTTATTGATTTGACATATATAAACATCCTATCTGTTCCAAATGGCATGTTTTATTATGGAGTTCATCCATTATTCATTTCATATAAAATCAAACAGGGATTTTGTCAGAGTTCTGTGTTTCTGTATTTCCCGAAATGTGAACTTTGCAGAGCAGATATATTGCAGTTTTTAATTCCTCTGTAAAAAGTAAACATTGGAAGCTGTAATAAAAGAGCTGTGGCCTCTGTACGTTGTGTGATCTGTTTTCATGGAATTCCTGTGATGTACACAAACTGCAATTTTCCTATTGGTGAAGGGCAAGTCAGTCAAAGGAAATGCCCTTTCAATTCCATTAGCAGTTGCATCAGTCTCTTAATGGAGAGTAAAATGGCACAGGACCTTTTGCTGTACTTACACAATGAATATGAAAAGGCTTTCACTGAGCGTGCCAAGCTTAGTGAGTGCAAAGCGGCTTTTAATTGTGTCCCGACTCAGTGTTAGAACAATATGCGAAGTATTCAAGGCCTGTCAATGCTGTCATCAAAAAAGATATTTTAAAAGATTCAACATCATAGAAACATAATGTGTCTAAACATTTAAGTATCAATAATTGGCATCAAAACCTTCAACAACAATGTGGTGAAATTTGAACTTGGAGACAGTGATATCTGACAGTTCTTCAAAGTTGCCTCAATTCACTGATTTATTTGTTATGTGTGAAACATTGCTTTCTATGAAAACAACATACTAATATTTCCCTGCTTTTTTTAGTTTACTAATACAGACCAAAGCTCCTTTGTCATCTTCTCCAGGATACGTTTGGGTAAAAGCGTCCATACTCCTTAAACCTTCACTTGATATTACAAGAGATTGCATGCATCGTTAGGGGAAGAATGAGCTTGTCGTTTCAGCACTGCCTTTCAGTATTAATCACTATAAGATCCTATTTAAAGCATGTTGTTGATGGAGACGACGACAAGTTGGCATTGAGGAATTGTGTAAAGAATCATACATCTGTTTTGATCTGATTTCAAAGCAAAGCCCCATAAACCACACAGCTGTTTCATGTGCTTTCCCAGTCACTGAGCCTGTACTTTAAAGGCCAGTTTAATTCCCTGTGTGTGTTTTGCTGGCAGAAAATGCCAAGTTTTCTTAAGGGCTCATTATTTAGTGTGTTTATTTAACAACACATATGCGCACACACACACACACACACACACAATCCAACATATGCGGGGCACTGGGTAATCTAATTCAAAGTGTTACAGCACCAAAAGTCTTTATTTTAGTATGGTTTGCCCCAATGGGTACATTCTTTGTGCACAATGTGGACTGTATTTGAACTGCTGCATTGTTAGTGCTGCATTTTGTTCACTGAGTTACATGGACTCGCATTGAGGTTATCACTTACAGGTTTTCATCGTAAAGAGAGACCATATCTTGAATATAAAGTGTTTGTAAGAAACTTGATTCAAACCGATGCATCAAATTAGAACCCGGGAACAATGGTGCCTCAAACCTCTTGGACATCCTGACACCTACTGTGTGCAGGGAAATTGAGTGCATGGAAAAAAAAATGGTATCATGTTTTCCAAAGGGTCCATGCGGTCTAGGCTTTTAAAATAATCTGAAATTAAACATCTTTTTTGCTTTTTTGGTCAGCCCTCAACTTATTATCCGTACGGGCAGCTTTCTCAAATTTCTCAAAGTTCTTAACTGTCATGTAAACTTGGGGTATTACAGAAACCTGATTTCTCCCAATGAACTTCTCTGCCATATATACAGGTAACCAGGTTTCTTATTGGCTTTTTACACAAGTGCATATACATGACAAAGGTCACTATTGCTTTCTGCAGAGCGGCTGGATGAAACGGTACATCATTAAACAGAAGGAAGCATTTTAAGTCCACCCAAAACCTGACTAAAACTAAAACCTGCCCTGTAGATGTACAAATAAGTAATTTTTCATTGTGAACTTCTCTTATTCAGACAGTTTGTGCAGTGAAACGGAGCACTGTATCAGTCCGCCTGACTTTCTCATAGCACTGTGACCAGTACAATTCCTCTTCGGACTTACTTAGTCACATATACAGTATATGTGAGTATATTTGCTGATGGCCTAAGGTGACGAGAAGCCATTTTATAATTTGTTTATTAAGTTGTTGCTTTTCCTTGAGAATAATATAATGATGCAGTGATTCTAGTCCAGTTGCTTAGCTTTGGATAAGCATGGTATTTACATTTAGTAAATCGCACAAGAATTGATTTTTGTCATTTGAACAGAGCAGTATAGCAGCAGTTTGCAAAACCCTGCATCCAGTTAAAGTTTCTATGGACAAAGACAGATGTATTTGTTGAATTCATGTTTACCTCCCTATTACCTTAAGTTATTGTTTTAAAATACAAGACTTTTGTTTTGTCTGTTTAACTCTCGCAGAAACAAAATTGATTTACTGTTGCACTTCATCTCTTTACAGCTAACTCACACACATCATTTCAAAGTGTAGGGACTTGTTTACCCAAAAGCTTTGTGTGCCTTTTGCAGAATATGCATACAGTAGGTTTAATTCACTTCATGGGGTTTTATGTTCCCTTAGTCCATTGTGGGATTATGCAGTCAGATTTGCTGCATGTCAAATCCCACTCCTTTGAAGGTTTTTGGGATTTTGTATTTTATGAGAACATTATGCTCAGCATGTACTTTCACCTAAAAACATGGTATACTGTAGGTCACATTTCAGTCCTGTGTATTTTAATTTAATTTATTCATGAAGTGATTCAAGATTGATTGTTAACGCGATAGACTCAGCTTGTGTATTATTGTTAATCTGCAATTGGTGCCACTGCAGCCAACTAAACAAGGGTAAAGAAGATGTTGCACTGTATATCAATAGATCAATATGTAGACTTGAAGATATATGAGGAAAGATTTACACAATATCTGTCATGTATCTTTGTTCGTAATAGAGGGCATATATAGAGATAGGTTATACTGTGGGGGTTGAGTGTGTTTGTAGAGGATAAACAAGCATGGCCTTTGTATACTATGTTTCTGTAATACAAGAACATTGTGCTTATGTCATGTCTAATCACATTTATTTTGCTTATTCCCAGTCTTTTCTTTTTAAGTGATTAGAATTAAGTGTTTTCCTAAACACTTCCATTTAGGTGTATCATCATACCTCAATATTAAATGTTTGTTTTTCTGAACCTACCTGATTGTACTGTCTCCTTCAATGAAATTGTACTGTTATGTAAGTGTGTGCTGATTATATTAAAAATGCTTCTGCTGGAATGTGAAGTGGAGCTTTGTGGCTGCTGTGGGCTCATACAGTGGAGTAAGGCACAGAGGTGAAGTAAAACAAGCCAGTGTTGGTAGAAAATCCAAATCTCTATTAGCCTACTTAGCGCTTTTCTAATAGGGCTCACAGTCTAGCCCAAGAGATGAGTGTGGTGTCTTGTACTCATCACTAAGTTATAGCAGTAGAAGCCTTATATTTTTCAAATGCCAATACTGCCTTGATCTCAGGTAATTCATATGTTAGGACTCACAATTGACTTTGAACAAGGTCTGGGGTGATGAGGGGATCATATTTGATTGGGTTTGATCAAACTTTAATCACAGTCCACTAGGAGAACAAAAAATAACCTTCATCCGCTTCTGATGATTTTGCTTTTGTGGTATTTATAGCTACATGCTGTTGCTGTGTAATTACGATTGGGAATTAATTAATGTTAGATTGGCCTTCTGCACTGTGCAGCACTGGGCAGCTCGTCACTCTCCTGATTACTCTCCACACCCTTCCTTTTATATGTCCACAGTACATTTATCTGTGGTATAGATAAATATATATATCTGTTTATGTCTTTTTGTCCGTCCCTGTGTTTGTCTCAGTACAGATGAAGCAGATATATTTAGCTCTAAATATTCTGTTATAAAAAAACAATCATAAAAATAATCAGTCACAAAAAAATGCTTGGCGCAACCTGCTCCCGCTAAAACTCTATAACACCTGCCACTGTCCCCGCAATTACCTTGCAGAGAGCATTTTATTTCATTGTAATCATTCTTATTACAGTATTCCTTACAAAATATTTCTGATGTATTTTGAATATAGGGAAATAAATATTTCATACCTGCAGCCTGCATGTTTCATAGCCTCAAGGTTTTTACCTAAAATCTGTGGAAATGATTTCCTCACTCTGAATGACATGTTTCCTCCTATCACTGTGGAACCAAATATAAAGCTAATTTGTCTGTATTGAATAGCTAGTTTAAATATACAAGGACACGATGGAAGGCTAAAAGCACATAGACAAGGGCAAAAATTGCAAATTGCATGGTCATGAAAGGACCCTCTTGAAAACAAGGCCTACTATCTTTTTAATGAAATGGTTCCATCTAGCCAATAGTACAGAGCAGATTTTGATCCCTGGCTTCAAGTACACAAGCTCTTTATGCATGTTTGAGAAGACAAACATTCAGTTGTGAACAAGAACCAACTTCCAGTGTTCATTTGGTCTGAATTTCACTCCTTTTTAAAGCTTTATACAAATTCATGCTGTCAATGCAAAAACAACAATAGCTCCTAAAAGATGCAAGTCCCAGCTTTCTCAATCTTCTCCGAGCCTCTGTAAGGCAAGAAAGACGATACCCATTTGAGGCTCATTGGAGCAAATCAGAATTGTCAGCACTGTGGGTTTTTTACCTTTTTAAAGAGGGAAGATGGATAGATAATCACCACATGCCATTCTGGGGGCCAATTACACAGCTTTGTGTGAAATTGGAAAACCTGTTCTCGTAGAGCTCTAATGGATGTTCTGGTCATTAGTTATTTGAGAGTCTTCTCTGGCTGTAATCAAATGTGAAACATTGCGTTAAGCGCCCATAAAAGAACAGCTGCCTCTCTAAGTGACCTTCTGTTTAAGAGAACCCAACTGTCAGCCGTGTGGCGTTTTGCGACAATTATTATGTGTATCGCCATAAAAGCAGCTCTTATGTTCCTTCTTTTTGCAGCGGTTGCATCTCAATTTAATGTCTTGCTCTTGGTTGTATTTACTTTTCTGGGTCTGTTGGGTGGCTATATGCTCCATATCTTGAGTACAAGGCAGATGCATAATCATATCCATCTGCTGTCTCTTGGCAATCCAGTTTCTTCACTCTGGCTATAATTTATATCAACATAATAAATCACAACATCTTGATTTCACCACTAATCAAAAATGCTTAAACTAATATTCTGATGTCTCTTTGCTTCTGCCAATCTCCAGGTGATCATCTGTCTACCCAGCAAGGCCCACCACCTCTCCCACCGGTCCCACCTCCACACAAGCAGCATCCATCCATCACGTCCCTGAGCCGCAGCTCACTGGCCAATCAGAGGAGCCCAAGCCCCCCACCCACAGCCGGCCTGGCGGCCGACTTGCAAAGCACGGCGGAATGCGTCCAGCTGCAGGACAGCTGGGTCCTGGGCAGCAATGTTGCCCTGGAGAGCAGGTGAGTGACCCGCAATGCCTTACAACACAACTGGGAAATTCAGGTCCAGGTGTTATCATGAAACATTTTCACTCATTCAGAAAACAAAATGATGCAGCGATAATTGCGCAGGACTGTTGAAAAAGAAAAATGTTCAGTTTCAGTAAAATGTTGTGCAATGCAAGAAAATTGTAGTTAAAAGTGTATATATTTTACCAGTATTTCATTTGACAGTTCGATTGGATCACCGTACAGTATGCCCCAAATTTACTGACCCGTCTGATTAATTCACTGCCGTGTTCGATGTCTATGAAACATTAGATGCTAATCTACTGTATATTCATTAAGCACACAGTTAGTGATTAACAGCGATTTACTCAATCATGATGGAAACACTGGTGTGTTTTATTGACACGGGAACACGAATGACCAGCATTTTTAATACCATGGTGCATCTATCTTCTACCACACCTTTGTAATGATTTATATAACCTGCAGAGGTTAACTATGACCCGTGTAAGCAAGTGCAACAAAGTTCTGGACGCTAATGTGTGAATACATTGTTACTTTACGTTTTGCCCACACTCAAAAAACAAAACTTTAATTACAAAAATTAATTAAATCAAAGTCAAGGTTTCAGGTTCTACAACATGAATTATGTACTTGCTTTCAGCTGGTATACAAATATAAATTATGTCAGTATAAAGTGAATGTTTTGGTTTCGATTAACATAATTCAATTGCGTTTACGCAATTGTATTAATTAAAGTCAAGGTTTTACTTTTATAGTGCAAGACAACAGTGGGAACCCACTATGGGACTCATAGAACAGCAACAATAATTCTTGATTCCTGGATTTATTGCTACTACTTGAAAAATGGTTTAATAATAAAATAATACGTCAGCCCAGTGTGTCTCACTTTTAGGCCTACTTTAAGGACTACACCTCATCAACTTAAATTATCATGCCACAAATTGTGCATGGCATAATATGGTTACCGCTGAGTTTGATAAATACAGCTGTAGTTCTCCTCCGTTGAGAATAATGTTGTCGAGTATTCGTAGATATTCTTTGCTTTTCGTGTGCACCTAAAATTGAGCGCTGATTACTAAATTACACAGACTTACTCTCAAGGAGAGTGCCTGATTGGAGTTAACTATATGTGAATATCAAAGTTTGCCAGTTCAAATCAAAGACACTATAACGTGACAAGAAACTTTGTAAGCAGATTGTGTGTTATATCAGAATTAACTGTGCAAGATAGGACTTTGTCATAGGAGCCACTGCCAGGAGTTCTTCCTGAAACATCAGTTATACATTTCTTAATCAGTGAGTTGAAAATATCCTGGCTAATGAAGTGTAGTACATTGCGCTCTGACTCAGAAATGGCCTCAAGTAGATGATTGCTCTAGTCTGATATTTCCCTGGCATTGCATACCCTGTCTAAGACTTAGATGAATGTAAACTTTGAATTTTTGTCTGTGGCAGCATGGAGTAACAACCTCCTATGATCTGACTGAATCAATTGGGATATGGTGACAGTTTCAGTTTCTGAGGAAGATGCAGTGATTGAATACTAACTGCGCAATGACCTTGAGCTGTCTTAGCTGTATCGACAAAACAATATGTGCACACCTATCATCAGCCAAGGCATAAATCACTATCACCACAGTGGACTCTAAATCAAGTGCTTGTCAGTGGGTGGGGGGAAAAAGGGCTGCTGTGAACCAATGGAGCCAAAAGGGAAGACCCAGTTCAACACATAATTGCAAATGTCAAGTAAAACACCAGGTTGGGAAATGTAAACACAAGCTTCAGAAAGTATTTATTAAGCTGCCTTCAGGGAGTTTTGGGCCAGCGAAGTCCTGGCACAGCATATAGCTGGTAGGTAGCCTCATGAACTCCATGAGTGTGAGTCTCTTTGGGGTCCTCAACATCAACATGGATTTTATTTCATATGCAGCACAGCAGATGCAGTCACATGTGCAGATGGTAAATTATTCTTTGACAAGGCAGTTGATTAAAAATGTGTCAAATATAAATCACAATGTTATGATCTTATTTAATATATTTCCTGTGACATAACCTCTTCAACAGAATTAGCTACTTTTGCAGCAGTTAACAGTGATGATTTGTGTGTGTGTGTGTGTGTGTGTGTGTGTTTGATACATAGTGAGGGCCAAAAAAGTTTCTTTACAAAGTGGGGACATTTTGGTTTTGTGAGCACATTTAGCGAGTCTTTATTACTTCAAAGAATATTTTAGGGGTTAAGACTAGGTTAAGGTTAGTGTACTATATAGTTTTGATGTGATGGTTAGGGATAGGGTAGGAGGTTGGGAATGCATTATGTCAGTGAGTTTGCCCACAAAGATAGAAAGACATGGTTGGGTGTGTGCGCTCGTGCATGTGTGTAACCTCGCATAAAAGTGTTGGCCTTCAAAGCACAACTGTGCTAATTTGACTCAATATGAACTGGCTTTCACAGTGAATAGCTTTCAGTGTTCCTTTAAATGAGTGAAGTGCTGCACACAGTAACTACCACTGCAACTGGTGCTCATTATTACACGGTGAGCGGGTGAAGTCACTGATCCTACTGTGATCATACTGTCAAAGCTTTGTTAAGACACAGAGTTCGATTCTGGGTCATTTACTCCTGCAGTTTAAAAAAAAAAGATGAAACATATGCATTAGAGAAATTAAGCCTTGTTTAACAAGTCTTGTTAAAAATTAATCAAGCATAAGACTGAATTGCAACTAGGACTTAAATATGTACTACTGGAGTACACAAAAGTATAGTATATCTGGAAGTTGAGTCATGGCAACTGGACTTCTTTTTGTTAGGTCGAAACATTTCACTACACATCAACGTAGCTTCAACAGTCTGAGGAAAGTTGGTTAGAAATCACATTAAAGACCACATTCATGGCAGGTTAAAAGTGAAACCAAAATTGAGGTTTAATTTGTTGTCTCTAACTGGCTTTCCTCAGACTGATGATGCCACTTGGATATGTAGTTAAACGTTTCAACCGAACAGGAAAAAGTTCAGTTGCCATGAGTCAACTTGCAGATAACATTACAAATGGATGGCTAAAAATCTTCACAGACAAAAAAACAAACAAACAAACAAAAACAATAGCACCATATTTGGTATGAAAGATTTTGACACAAAGTACAACAATATTAAAGTGGATACATGTGCAGTTGAAGCCAGAAGTTTATATCCACTGTATAAAAAGACAATCTTTTTTTCTCACTGTCTGACATTAAAACAGACTAAACTTTTCCTGTTTTAGGTCAGTTTGAATTACCAAAACTATCTTTTTTTCTTTTTCTCAAGTTTACATACATTTCTGTAGTGTTTGGTAGTATTTCCTTTAAACTGTATGGCTTGGGTCAAACTTTTTGGGTATCCTTCCACAAGCTTATTACAATAGTTTACTGGAATTTTGGCCTATTCCTTCTGACAGAACTGGTGTAACTCATTCAGGTTTGTAGGCTGCCTAGCTCGCACATGTCTTTTCAGCTCTGCCCCCCAATTTTCTATTGCATTGAGATCAGGGCATTGTGATAGCCACTCCAAAACATTGATTTTGTTGTACTTAAGCCACTTTGTAACTAATTTGGTGGTATGATTGTATGATAGTCATTGTCCATTTGGAAGATCTAATTTACACCCAAGCTTTAACTTTCTGTCTGATGTTGTTTCAATACTTCTACACCCCCACAACATGATGCTGCCACCCCCATGCATCACATCTAGGATGGTGTTCTCAGGCTGGCAAACTTCCCCCTTTTTCCTCCTAATGTAACAATGGTCATTATGGCCAAACAGTTCAATTTAAGTTTCATCAGACCAGAGAATTTTGTGTACGTCTCCAAAAATTAGGGTCTTTGTCCCTGTGTGTCTTTGCAAACTGCAATCTGGCTTTTTTTATGTTAACCTAAAAGAAGCTTCCAAAGTCATGACATCAACATCTGGGCTTT
>OMLM01020870.1:46945-69271 GCA_900302695.1 Helostoma temminkii | reverse complement strand
AGGAATGTAGAAGGGTCTGCATTTAACAATCAGATATTCCACATCTTGGGAACAGTAGCTGTCTACAGTCGTTGCATTTCTGCACCAGTTGTCATTGATGTAGACGCATAGCCCCCCTCCTCTGCTCTTACCGGAGTCACCGTTCCTGTCGTGGCGGTAGACCGTGCGGCCTGCTAGCTCGATAGCCGAGTCCGGTATGGAGTGATTCAGCCAAGTCTCTGTGATTAATACAACGCAACAGTCACGGAAACACTTGTTGGTTGCATTCCTCAGCCTCAGTTCGTCAATTTTGTTCACAATGGATCTGGTGTTGGAGAGGAAAAGGCTGGGAAGCGGCGGCTTAAATGGTTGTTTCTTTAGCCGCGCTAGCGGGCCACCCCTGCAGCCCCGTTTTTGCTTCCTTTGTTTACGTTTCCTCTTGGGCTTGCCGCTGGGGAGAACCATCCACGGAGACCCCTCGGGTCTCACCATGTCCTCTGGAATGTCGTGGGAGCGGTGGAAGTCCGATGTAATAATATTTCCCCAGCGTAAACCCAAGCTCAGAAGATCCTGACGACTGTATCTGTACTGTGCCCAGCATCTGGTGTTTTTTCCAAAAAGTAGCACACCAAACCAAACATACACACAAAGTAAATAAAGAAAATAAAGCACCGTTCGTGAGGAGCAGTGAGCCGCTGCATCTGTGTGCGCCGCCATCTTGTTTCAATAAAATGTTAACCCTACAATAAGTGGACAGCTGTGTCCTAATTCTTTATGAAGGTGTTTTGGGCTGTAAATTTGTGCTCATGAAGTGCGGTGCCGAATCTAATGTGGTATCTGAATACTGAATTATTCAAATGGATCTGTGATCCAAAGTACAACATGACTCCAAAACAACTATGCCCTTTTTTGAGCTCTTGTCTTCGCATACCTAAAGGGTGTTACAGATGTGGCCTGGAGAAATGATGGCACCTCTAGAAATGACCACTTCTGATATATTAAATTGACAATTGTAAAATGCATTTTCAAATTGAATGTCAAATGGCAACTTAATATGGAATTTGGTCAAATGAATTGCCATTTGAATTACAAGTCTGATAAACTTCCATATAAACAATAACTGCGTTTACAAGCAGCTGAGAAATCAGATTACTCAGGGAAAACTGGTGTAACCAGGAACAAGTTTACATGAAAGGTAAGTTACCTGAGTACTGGAAATCTGTTGTTTGTTTGTTTGTTTGTTTGTTTGTTTGTTTGTTTGTTTTGATGTGCCAGTGTCGGAAGTGAAGAGAGAGAGACATGCAGACAGACCAGAGCTTCATTTCACAGACTGAATTAAAGAAATACAAGGAGAACAGTAGACCACTGCTATGCTGTGTAAAAGGTTGGAGAATATTATGATGTCTTACTACATCAGTCCTACTGCACACCTGAGGACCTCCGCTCCTCTCTTCTCACCTGCAGTCCTGCCACCAGCTGGCTTCTGGCAGAATCACTTACTGGATCAACATTCTTTCCTTTAATTGATTCTGCTTCCGACTGGCTCCCCAGAGAATAACTCGCCTGCCCCCCTTCCTGGTTCCAGTCCTATTTAATTCTCCAAGCTGCTGCTGGTCTTCTCTGTGCACTGGATTTAACACGGTTACCACTGTTGTATTCCTATGAGTCATCCTGCAGAAACAAACTGGAATTAGTTTGGGATTACTTATTGAAAACGGACAAAAGATGTTTTGAAATGATTGATGTATTAGTGTGATCGATGCAGTGATGATAGAGCAATGTAACGCAAATGTGACCTCACAGTTTCACCATCAATGTTTGTTTGCTGTTGCTTCAGCAAATCTGTTAATTAGCACAGAAAAGAATTAGAACTCAGCAGGGAGCCTCAGCTAAGCAGAGTTCCCATTTCAATATCAAATTATCTCAGTGAACAAGATTCAAATTCAATAAAATACTCAGATTCCTCAGTGAAAAGGTTTCTCAGGTGATCGGGGAACAAGTTTACATGGAGCTTGATTACTGGAAATCCTGTACACATGCAGTAAAAGATCTGAATTCTCTTCTAACTTTGGCTTATTTTGGAAGCATGGTCCACACCAATAATAGATGTGCTCTTACTTAATTTTTAGTGTATTTCTTTAGCGCTCGCTCTCTCTTTTTAAAATTTTTTTTGATGTTGGAAAACTGAAAGTGCTTAGAGAGATAACTGTAACAGAGCAGAGCTCCATGTCACCCTGCAAACTGACTGAATTAAAGGAATACAAGTAGAAAAGTCACTTATTTAGACGACTGCAGATCACTTTGTGTTAGTTTCAGTTATAATTGGTCTTGACTTGATTTAAAAATGAGGGACCGTTCCGTGTAAGGATTTTCCTCATTCATTCATCTGTAGTAGATGATGGACATTTCGTCCATGTAGAGAGAGACATTTTCTTCATACACTACTTTCCCCTGTTTCTCTTGTTCTAGTTTGGTGTTAGATGGTTTTGGCCTTGGTTCACCCTGAATTAAATTTAGTTTCATTTTGTTCACGTTTTGCACTATTTTTGGCAGCAATAAATTATTTCATTTGATGCAATTCAGCATTCAAACTTTGTTTTGTGGACCAGGAAGAAAGCAGCCTTTTAGCTTGTACTGTGTGTTGTGTTCTTTCCCCTCTGGGCGGCGGTGTAACAGCCGATGTAGTCGACATTATATTCTGTGTAATAAACTCACAGAACAGACACATAAAGAAACTGCTACTGTACATATTACCACACAATTTGCATTGTGGCAAATTTTGGTGTCGGTTTGATCTTAGTCCAAACTAAAGATAAAAATCAATCCTTTAATACAGATCAGTAATGATTTTTTTATATTTTAATAGTAAGAACAAACACACCAAATGGTTGAGCCACACTTGGGATTTATACTAAACCAGGTGGGAACTAGCATGCCTTATACATTTTGCAGCACAAGCTGGAAATTATTTTACTCTGAAACTACACCAGAGTAAGCTAGTCCTGATTTGTGGACATCTTGAGGTTGTGATGAAAGGCTCTGACTCTGGACCAACATGAAAAATGTTTAACTAGTGTTTTTTCCAGTTTAGGAATTCAGCCAAACTCACCCATGGTTTCTCAGAATAAGATGGAGATGATTATCTATTAATTTATTTCATCTTGACTAGATTAATGTAACTCTCTCTTTACTTGTCTTAGCAAAATGTCTCTGAATTACTTACAACTGGTCCAGAACGCTGCTGCTAAGCTTTTAAACAGATCCTCATCTTTTACAGTGGCTCCCAATTCAATTTAGAATTCAGTTCAGGATACTGTAATAGTTTTCAGAGCCCTACATGGTCAGGCACCTGTGTGCATTAGAAATCCAACCTTATGTCACCAGCAGGTCTCTAAGGTCCACTGATCAGGGTCTAGGTTAAGGTTAGGGTTCCTTGTTAGTTAGTTAGTTCCAGACTCAAAACTAGAGGTCCTTTTGGAACTGCAGCTCCTAAATTTAGGAATTCTCTACCTCTGTTAAGACTAGCATTTGAACTGTGACAGTGTCTAACCCCTCAGCTTCATTTGAGTCCTGTATGTCTTGTTTTCTTGTTTTTATCCTGTAATGTGAAGCACTTATCTAGAAAGGTGCTCCAGAAGTAAACTTTACTTACTCACTAACAGTGTATAGTAACACCTCTACATGTGGAGTCTGGCCTTGAACTGCCACCCAGTTTCTCCAGAGTTTGTTGTACAATTCAAAATCTGTGATGTATTTTCAAGAAGAAAACCCATAGAGTCATTGGAGCCATTAACCTGTTCTAGTCTAGTAAAATATCATGGGATTAGATCGTGATTTGTCTTGTGTTATGTTCAAATATCAAATGTTGGCACTGAGGGACAAAGCAGCATTCCTGTAATCTTTAGTGAATACTTGAAATTGTAATATTCTAACTTAAAATCAGTTCCCAGTAGTTCATTAAACTTTGATAGTGAAGAAAGGCCCTGCAGACTCCAGGAGGTGTCATTACAGCCTCCTGTCACCAGCACTGTCCTCTGAGCTCTAGTTAACATTGTCACTTGTCTCTCTTTGCACCCAGAGGACTAATTACCATCAGAAACAGTTGGTGTGGAATAAGATACAGCTCACAGTGGACTTTGTTAGTCACTGCCTTAGTTTCAGAAACATTAGCACTATTAACTGGCTGATGAAGATGAAGCAACAACCTCTCTAACTTTTAGTGTGTACTTTTTTTAACGCTGTTCAAACCAGTGAACTTCACATTTATTGGTCTCAGAAATTAAGAAAATACTTTGTATAATGCACATAAATAATGTGCATTAGATCCTGCTGACACAACAGAAACATGGATCACTTGTCACATGTTATAAATAAATGTATTAAAAACCAGTCTGTAGCCCAACACAAGCATTTGCATCCAAATAAATAAATAAACCTCTTATCGAAAAAAACAATCAAACTTGTTAAACTTGGTTTATAATTAAACCAAAATAAAATAATAAATAACCAAACCTTTTACTGAGTGCATGGAACACCACGTGTCTGTGTCATGTGAGTTCATTTTATGAAGATAATTATTGACAGTAATAACACGTGGTGAGATGTACTGGTGAAACAATGACAAGTAATTCAGTAATCCTTTGTCTTTAAAGCTTATTTATGAAGCAGCAGCTGTTTTATCTTTGGTCATAATAATCCAACATGGAAGCACAGTGACATGATCATGACTGATCAGCGTCAGAAGGGTTTTCACTCTGTCTGCCTCCTTCACTGGAAGCTTGTTGAGGTGGAGCCCTGTGAAGCCCCTGGACCACCTGACAAGCTCCTGGAAATGATGCTTCTGTACAACAGAACCATAAACACAGAAAACATGAGCTGGTTGTAATCGTGTTCTCATCAAAATGTTGTGTCAACATGACGGAATTACGTAATTACACACAGGTGGCAAAGTGCAAATATGTTGATGCTTAATAGCAAAAGTTTCCCAGGCGAGATTATTCTTCTGCTCAAACATCCAGTGACTCACAGCATTAGCAGTGGCTCTCAGAGTGTGCTCTGACATAACAGAGAAAAACTGGACTTGGGAGTAAAGTCCACCATTATTTCCCAACCACGACTCTTTGTCTGTTAAATGATTCACTGGCATAATTTAGTTTAGTTGCACAGTAACAGTGTCTGTGTTCCTGTCGCATCAGTGAGCAACAACCTCATTAACTGCCAAACATTACTTGTTCTGACTTTAAGTCTTAACTTATGAGTTGATGCATTGAGTTAATGTTCTCCTAATAATGTTCTTCTTCAAAATCAATATTGTTATCAATTATTGACCTAGTCAAGGCTGTAATATCCTCAAGCCAAATATTCCACTTTGCACGTCATTTTTGAAAGATATTGCATATTTTGTGGGGGTTTTTTATGACAAAAATAGTATAAAAACATAAAAAATAATAAAAAAATGTACATCTATGGTTATGTTTAAAGTTGTTGAAAAGATCTGATGTGAAAAAGGTAAAAAAGAAAATACCGATATATAACATTTTTATGACACTTGAGAGCTTTTGGGCCCTAAGGCATCTAAGTGTATGTACATTTATTTTCATATTCAGTTATGTTTTGATGCATGTAAACACAGAGTCATGCAGAAACCCAGTAATTAGTCCTCTGTTCTGTCATTTGGGGAGAAGAGCTGATTCACTGTGGCTGAATCATAATTACCTCTGCAGAAATAGATCAGCCACACTGAAGTCGGCATGTCAGTGCTCTGTATTTATATTTGCTAGTGGTCTGATCTGGTTGATCTGTTTTTCATTGTGCAGATTTTCTTTTGCAAACCAGAGACTAGTTTTAACTGTAGTTTCTGTCTTTGCTAGTTTCTCTTTCACTGTCTAAGCACAGAATACAGATCAAGTGTTCATCGAATGTTAATTTGCAGATTAGAAGTGGAAAGAAAAAACTCCTGCGGCTCCAGATGGTCGGCTTCACCTTGTTTGCTGGTTCAGATTTCATCTGACCGGTCATCGTTTGTAAAGATTCACATGTTTCCAGACTAGTGATGATGTTTCACTGTGATGAGAAGCAGTTTCATTAAGCAGAAAGAGAAGTGAAGTACTCAAGTAAATGTACTTGATTATTTCCACCACTGATTCACAAACAAATGTGAGTAAGGCTGTAGGTGAGACAGGTGGAAGGACATTTGATTGGTCTGCAGCGCCACCTGCTGGTCACATGACTGCTCTGCCAGGTCAGCTTCATGATGAAGAAACTGTTTCCTCAAAATACATTCATTCATTCATCTTCTATACCGCTTAGTCCGGTATCAGCGACGTGGACTTTTCTTCCTCACTGTTTCCATCAGGAGATTTTTCACTTTCATTTCACTGTGATTTTATATCAATTTACTTCAGTATTAAGACACTGAAATCTATTAGAGAATGAATTTTCTTTGGTCTTTTGTGAGTGACCTGAATATTTGGTCAGAATTAACAACATTTTTATATTTTATAGACTCACATGAAAATAATCTGCAGCTTCATAAAAACAACACATGTTAACACACTTTACTAGTGTTAATAAAGGCAAAATGCCCAGAATAATAACTTTACAGTGCAGAATAACAGGAAGCATCAGTGGGCAGAGGAAACCAGACTGTAACTGGACTCACTGATTCAGTCTCTGTGCAGGAAGTGAAAAACAAAAAGCAGACTTCGTTTAACCAGTTTGTAATTGTAACATGAATTAACATTAAATAATTGTAACATTTGTACAGTTAGTTCAGAGTTGACTGAAGAGTTGTGAACATGTAACAACTGAAGTTCACAGTTCCTCAGAAAACCAGTTCAGTAAATTCACATCTTTAGTTGAATCAGTTGAAACTGACTTTAAAATGTCCACAGGTGTGAATGTGAGTGTTTGTCAGTGTCTGTGTGACTCTGGCAACCTGTCCAGGGTGTACCCTGCCTCTCGCCCATTGACAAGTGGTTATGGTGATAGACGGATGTTCTGTGACACTGAACGGTGTCACTGTCTGTCTGAATGGTTAAAACACAAACATGACGTAAGGCCTCTCCCACTGACCTCGATAGTTAAACCTTAGAGTGGTGGTAACTGGCTAGACGTTTAGGTTTCAAAATGCACTTCCTAATCTGACTACGCCTTGGGATGTCAAAGTGGAGAGGCGTCTCCATCCCAGGGGAAAGAGAATAGAACATGTGTTTAAGTAATATAAAACATGTGTTATAGAAACATAAGTGGATAATAAAACCTTCAGAGCAAGAAATTTGCTTCATCTGACAAATATAAACAGGAATTTAATGATACACAGCAAATGTTCAGCGTTTTAACCAAGAAAAGTAGGAAAGAAGAATTACAACTCTTTAGTCACTGTGAAGCAGCTAATCAGAAATCAGAACATTAACCAGTGGGAATTTAATGTAACTGTACGTGAACTGTCAGGACACAAGAACATGGTAATTAATGCTACAGCTGAGTTATTAAAGATTCATCATCATCATCATTAACTGAACACTATTTTATCATAACTTCTCCATGTTTGTGGTGGCATGCTCTTTCTTTTCTCAGTAACTTCCTGATAGTAAATTATTAACTTCCTGTTCTTAGGAATCACTGTTAATAACTGCCTTGTTTTTATTAATAAATAAATGATGTTGTTTATCTGTGTTAGAAAACAGAAGGAGCTTCTTATTATCTTCTGCTGGACTTTACATTTTATTACATTTTCTGAAAATGGTCTGTGCTTTTATATAATCAGTAAAAGCTGGCACCTTTATGGAGAATAATAAATTCATCCATGTAATATGACATAACCTATCAGGACAGAAGAAATAACATGAACAATACATTCATTAATGATTTTTATTGAATCATGGGTTATTAAATGTGTCATCTTCAGTTTTTAAAAAGCTAAAGTTGTTAATTTCACTTTATGTATGTGAACATATTACTTCATATTTCATGTATCAGTCAATTATTATCTTAAATCTACCCACTGATAGTAAATGTATAATTGTAATTATAATCCAAAGCCTCCAGACGTTTCTCATACTGTGTCACATTCGTACACTGTGATTTAAAAGGAGAATCTACCTGAGGCTCAGATTTCTTGTTCGCTATATAAATTTTTATTGCATCTTAGAAAACCTCTGTGGAAGTGGTGTTTGTACCAGAATGATCATATATGAAAACACCAGATCTGATTCACGAGCCTCTTCTACCCAGAACTGGTTCCACAGGACGTGAAGGCTGATGAAGTCTAACACACAGTCTCTAAAGCAGCTGCCGGCACATTCTACAGCGACATGTAATTCTGTTTTTCAAGTTGCTGTTGTACAGTGTTATCGACTTGAGAGTGTTTGTCTGATGTTATCTTATATAAAAGGTTCAATGTCAGTGAAATATATAACCACTATAAAATGTAACCCCCCTCTCTCTCCATCTTTTAGATATGATTCCAGTGTGTGGACATTATACAGAAATCACATCCTCATAGCTGAAGAATGACATTTCCTCCTGACTCTCATCGAGATATATAGCAAGATTACACAACTGGGTCTGGACACTTTCCAGCAGCACGCCTCCTTTCTTCAGACTCATATCCTGCCAGCAGGGTTCAAATTCCAGCCCCTCCCACCTCCCTCCCAGAGCTGCAGGAATGTCAGCCAGAGTCAGAGGGGGACCATTCAGTCAAACACCACAAGAGAGAGTCTGAGCTGCAGCAAAGTGAAAGGAGGAAACAGAGAAACTAAGCTGCTGCCTTCACAGTGAGTCTGAATAAACCATTTCTATTTTTTTTTTGACTGGGACTAATGGGATTCTGCATTAGAGCTGGTTTTCTAAGTGGCACAGTTACTGGTTCTCTCACTTTCCCAATGTTAATTAACACCTTAAAAAATGAAAGTACAGAAGCTGAGTTAGTGTCTCTCTGGCAGTTTGTGACTGGTGAATTAGTGCTGCTGGGTTGTCAGTGCTGCCAGGTGAGTAAGTGCATGTATTCATTTAAAAAACAAGAAGCTCATCATATCCACCTTAATGTTAACACAGAAACAGTTTGAACTGAACAAAGATAGAAACAGAACTTTTTTTTATTTTCTGTAAATTATAATGAACTGTGACCATGTGGGGCTAAACGCTGCAGCCCACACAGACTCGCACTCATGTGCAGACTGAAGACAGACACCAAGCTGCAGTCCTATGTGAAGATTGCCTCACTTCTTCTAATTGCCACTAAAGAGCTTTTGTAATAAACTACTTTACATTCCTGTGATGCAGCGTTGCACATGCATGTTGGGAAAGGAAGAAAAAGATCAGTGAGGCAGAAAATTAGCTGAGGCTTATAAAAAACATTTAACTGTGGTAAAAAGCTGAAAACTGGCTGAATTAAATAGATGCAAAGTTATTCCAATAAATCCTGAGGGAAGAATGAATATAATGAATCTACCCTGGTGGAGGGGAAGTCAGGGAATAACCAAACTGATCAGGATCAGTACTCTGGAACCAGAAGCATAACTTCTACATGATATTCTGCATCACTACAGATCAACACACTGTGTTTGGGAGGCTGTAGCTCCACTACCATCAGTTCTTATCTGCAGGTGGTCTCCTAGCTGTGGGCTGTGTGGAGATTAGTCTTTAGTCTGTGTTTAGCTCTGAGCCTGTCGGATGTTGGCTTTCTGTGTTTGGTCTCGTGTTTCTCTTAACATTCCTCTGCTGATAAGTGGGCACTTCCTTCTTGAAGCTGATACCACCTCTTTGTTGCTGCTTTACTTATCTATGCCATTGTTTATTCTCTTTGTCCCTGCTGAAGACAAAGTGTTTTGGTTCAGAACTAAGTGGGTCACACTGCGCTGTGTGCTGTTAAGAAGAGAGCAAAATGTGTGTAACTTAGACACAGCGATGTGTTCACATGTGTATTTGTCAGTTCAGATACGGGTTAGCTGCGTTACCTGTACAACTAGAAACAAAGGTAAACATAGGAAACATAGCTAACAAGCTTTTGTTTGATGCTATCTCCACCTTCATATGTTACAGCAAAGTTTAGGTGAGGAGAAGTACTGAAACATGTGACTCATAAGGGTTTCCTACCCGAGGACCCCGAGAGATTTCCAAACAATAACTAGATCCTGGTTTAATCCTGCGAAGTCTGTTTCTGGTTCAAAATGATAAAGCAGCAAAGCAGCATTTTGTATCTCAGTAGGTAAAACATTGTGCAATGTCCTGAAAAAGAAATAAACCACTGGTGCAGGAGTGTCACACACGGAATGGGTTAGTCAAGGAAAACAACAGCAGATGATGACTGAAGCATTGTGGGAGCTGTGAAGAAAACCCAATACAACAGTCAGTGACTTTACCTCCACAACAACCTCCACAGGTGCTTTCACAGTCCACCATTCCAACATGAGCAGAAATACTGAGGCTATAGCACGAGGTGCAAACCAGAAGGAATCAGAAAGTCAGGTTGGAGTTCGGAGGAAGCCTGGAAAAGCAAATGTATAGTAGAAAGCAACAGTTTTATTTTATTGCTTTTTTACTTTAAAATCTGTGTCGTCTGATGCTGTCGGCTGTGCTGTTCACATGTCGACGTGAACATAGCATCACGTCCATGTTCTGACCAAATGTCTTCAATGTACAGCAGCAAAAGCAAATGAATTAGTTACCATACTGATACTGTACATTAATAACCGTCTTAATACCTCCTTAAAGTAACTGACAACATGATTGTTTACTGTTTTAATGATAATTATGGAGACATATAGTAAACAGAATGTTTTTGAGCTGGTGGGGGATTTTTCAGTTGGTATATTTGTTGTTTTTTCTGGGTGTGTTTTAACCTGAGGAATTTTGAATACTCATTATTGCTGCACTTAAGTGTTTCTGCATGCAGACGGTCTCTGATTGTCCTTCACCCTCTTACAAATAACTAACACTGCAACTATTTAAACTTTCCTTAAAACCTCTTCTCAACATCTTGTTTTCTGCCTGCAGTGATTTTCTTCTTGGCTTTGGTCCAGACCTCAGTCTACCTGCTCCACTCTCTGCTTATCTGTCAATCTGTCTCTGTTCAAACATGCAGAACGCACAGTGGTTCCAGGAAACTGCAGCACAGAACTGCTATAACATATGTGTGTGGAATGAGCAAGGTTGTGTGTTGTTTTCAAATTAGATTTGAAAACCTTATGAGTTTCTGTATTCAACTCAGGCTCATAACAGGACTATGACTTTCTGACTTCCTCTCAGTACACTCTTTGCGCAACAGACAGTATACCAGTGGGTATCAGTGCATTAAACATGTGACTCACTGTGTTTTACAGCTTTAGTTCAGCTCATCAGTCTCTGCGTGGTAAAGCTCTAATCATGGTGGCCACTGACCTGAAAACGAATGCGAACCCTACGGGGTCACAAGCTCCTGCTCGACACCGGGGTCTCTTCAACAACATCAAGGTTTGTCTCTGCTTCACATCTACTGTTCAATGTCTGATCTGTGGTTCTGTTTCCTGTGTGTTCTGGGAATGTTTTCAACCATCTAGATGATAAAATGTTTACTGAACAATAACAAAATGTATATAGTTTCCCAAGTTGCTACTCTGCTTACTGGATTAAAACACCATGGAAAAGAAATGAAGTCAAAAAAAATGTTTGGTTTTTTTTGAGCAGCATACAAATGTTTTCTGCAACGATTTCCCACCAACTGCAATTTCAGATCGACCTCCTGAGATCCGTGCTGGTATATAAAAGTAAGACTTTTTTGCAGCACAGCGCATCACAAACAGTGCTGTGAAAGTATTTGCCCCCTTCCTGTTTTATTTAGCATGTTCTTCATACTTAAATGATTCAGATCATCAAACTACCTTTTATATCACACAAAGATAACCTGAGTAAATATAAAATGCTATTTTTAAATGATGACTTCATTTATTAAGAGAAATAACTATTCAAACCTGCCTGTGAAAAAGTAATTGGCCCCTAAACTTAAAAACTCCACTCTTGGCAGCAACAACTGCAATCAAGCGTTTGTGATAGCTGGAAAATAGTCTTTCACATCTGTCACATCTTTTACACTGTGGATAATGTCCCACTCTTCTTTGCAAAATTGTTTTAATTCGTTCACATTGGAGGGCATGAACGGCATGTTTAAGGTCATGACACAGCATCTCAACTGGATTTTAAAAGTGTTTGACTTTGACTAGGCCACTCCAAAACCTTCATTTAGTTTTACTTCTTTTTATCTATTATCTATTTAGAGGTGGACTTGCTGGTGTGTTTTGGATCATTGTCCTGCCATCGCTTAATCCAAGTGCACTTGAGCTTGAAGTCAAACTGATGTCTGGACATTTTCTGGTAGAGCTCAGAATTTATGGTTCCCTTAATTATGACAAGTTGTCTAGGTCCTAAAGCTGCAAAGCACACTACCACCATTACAGTGCCTAAAAAAAAGTTATCACGCTTTTGGTTGTTTCACCCTTTAACTGACATTATAAATCAATCAGCCTCAATATAAGTTGGCGAGTAATGTAAATTCAATAAAAATATATAAGGTGAAATCTGTCACATGTTCAGATGTGGGCTCCATGCCAGGAATCAGTCAGAGGCAGAGAGTAGAACAAAGATCATTTATTGCAATTAAGGAATAGTGTAGTGTGGAGGTCAGGATCAGTGGAGCACCAGTCGGCTGGGCAGTAGTTCCGGTGAGTACGGCGGTTGCAGAAGCGTAGAGGTGCGGTGTGGAAGGATAGGAGCCGGCTGGAGTGTAGAGAGGTTATGAACCGGAGGGGAGCAGTGGTCGGGTGAGTCGAAGACAGCTAAGGGAGTCTGGATGATCCAGGAAGTGTTTTTGAGTCCAGGCGAGAGTTGGTGGAGCTGCGGAGAGTGGGAGGACTGGAAGCACAATAAGAGGAGGGTAACAGGTGCGGAGGAGATCCAGGTGAGTAGTTTGCACAAGCACACAGAGATGGTCACCAGAAAGGAGGAACACAGTCGGTCCAAAGTCATACACAGTAAGCAGTCCTAATAAGCAGCAACACAGTTCATCCAGAAGCTAAGGCTCAGGTTCAGAATCAATCTGAGGGTCATACACAGGGGAGTCCAGAACACAGACAGAGTAGGGAGTATTTAGGGGGAAGGTCTGGGTCAGAGTCAGATCCAGTACTGAGAGTAGGGAGAGGCAAGGAACAGAACAGGTCAGGCTGGAGTACTCACAGTACTGGTGGTTCGGGCAAGAATCGGAATCCAGGTCAGACAGGGTTAGCAACGGGTAAGCAGTTTAAGTTTCAATGCTGGATAGTAGTATATCTCAGGAAGATGTGAGACTATCTGGCGAGGGTAGGAGACGAGTGGACCTGCTTATAAAGGGAAGTAAAAACAACAGGTGCGGTTAATCACCGTGATTAGTGAGTGAGTAGGCAGAGAGGAGGATGACAGTAAGTGACCAAAAAGGAAAACAGGGGACAGACAGGCAGGAGGAGCTGGGACCGTGACAGAAATCAGTGTTTGCATTAATATTCACCCCCTGTAAATTGACATCTCTAATCCAAAAGAGGTCCAGATATTTGGTTCCACAATTAGTGAAATAGGGATCACCTGAGTGCAGCGAATGTGTCTCAAGTGATTAGAGTATGAAGACACAAGGTCCAGTCACTGGTTAATCAGTATTCCTGGCTACCATTACACCATCAAGACAACACTCTAGAACAGAGTTCAATGAAATCCATCATCAAGAAATGGAAGGAATTTGGCTCATGTCTAAATCTGCCTAGAACAGGTCACCCACACAAACTGAGTGACCGTGGAAGAGGGAGACTAGTGAGAGAGGCCACTGACACACTGATGATCCTCTGAGGGAGTTACAAGCTTTAGCCACTGAGATAGGAGAGATTGTGTATACAACACTTACTTTTCAGGAGAGAGGCAACCATGGAAATCTTTTATGACGCTATTTTAGCTCAGTCTCTTTCTTATTGTTGAATCATGAACACTGACCTTAACTGAGGCAGTGAGGCCTGCAGTTCTTTTTGTTCTGGATTCTTTTATGGCCTCCTGGATGAGTTATTGTTGTGCTCTTGGTGTAATTAGGTAGGTCGGCCACTCCTAGGAAGTTTTCTCCATTTGTGAATAATGGCGCCTTAGAAATGGTTTTCAAAAATGTGGTTAATCATGGTTGATTCATGCTTTAGCAATTTCGTTTTTTTGCATAGGACCAAGAAGGTTTGGAACTTTTTTCCGATAATAAATGAAACCATCATTTAAAAACTCCATTTTGTATTTCCTTAGGTTATCTTTGTGTAATATTAAAACTTTTATGATCTGAGTCATTTAAGTGTGACAAATATGCAAAAAAATGACAAAGCAGAAAGGGGGCAAATACTTCTTCACAGCAGTGTACCTCTGGTGTTGATGGCGTGACTGAAGTGGACATGGTGTTTTCTGATACACCATGTTATCTTTGTGTGATATAAACTGGATTCATTTTTGCTTAATGCAGATTAGATCATATAAAGATGACTTTCCATATTTTCTTTATTGATCCTCTTCTTCTTTCTCTTACTTTCTCCTAACTTTCTGTTCTCTTCCATCTCTTTCTGACACTCGTCCTTCTTCTTCTTCTTCTCTCTTCAGTTCTTTGTGTTCTGCCACAGTTTGCTGCAGCTGGCACAGCTCTTGGTGTCAGGCTACATGAAGAGCTCCATTTCCACCATCGAGAAACGCTACGGCCTCTCCAGCCAGATGTCGGGGCTCCTGGCCTCCTTCAACGAGGTAAAGTATGAGAGGTTCTCTGCAGTTTGTTCCTAATAATTCCCAAATTAAATGTTCAGAAACAACCTTGTTTGGTCATAGCCCAATCTGGAATATTTAAAGAGGGCTTGTTGCTCTTTTCTTTCGCAGTCTTGAAGAAAAATCACCTTTTTTGATGAATTAAACTGTCTGAGTACAGAAACATACATTTGGGAAAGAATATATCTTGCTACTGTTCAGGATTTCATCCCTGTCTTCTGTCTGTGTCCAGGTGGGCAACACTGTCCTCATCATCTTTGTGAGCTTCTTCGGGAGTCGAGTCCACCGGCCACGCTTCATCGGAGGCGGAGCTTTGTTGGCCTGCGTGGCCTCAATGCTCATGGCGCTGCCGCACTTCCTGAGTGGACTGTACGAGTACACCGACCGGATCAGCTGTGAGGCCACACACACAATTGACTCTTTTTAGTTGTCATTTTCAAAGTTTCCTTTTAATTTAGTTTTGTCTTTGAAACTACCTCACCTGACATGGATACATTCATGTTGAAACAAGAACCTATGAAAACCTTTAGTTAAAGCAGTGAGGTTAAATACGTGCAGGATGACTCGTACATCCACTGACTCCCTGACGATATCCACCTCTGATTGATTAGAAATTTAAAACACAGTTTAGGAAAGGTTGGCACATTGAAACTCAAAGACATTATGTAGTAAACTAACGTAACTAGCTAACTTTCTGTTTCCCAACAGCCTCCAATAATAACAACACTCGCTTCTGTGAGTCAGGGCGCTCCCTCACCTCCTTATCCTCCAATCAGAGCTGCATCGAGCACAGGAGCCCGACCCAGGAGGGGGTGTACCCTCTGCTGCTGCTGGGTCAGCTCTTATTGGGTATTGGAGCTGTCCCCATCCAGCCCTTTGGCATCTCTTACATTGACGACTACGCCAGCAAAAAGAACTCTCCGCTCTACCTTGGTATGAACCAGTGAACATTGCTTTTATCTCAGAGGTGATGAATAAAGTAACACAATTTCTGGGCAAAACAAGTGGAAAACCTGCACATAGAAAATATTCACCCCTTTGGATGTATCACCCTTTTATTGACGTGTTAAGATAAGTTGGTGACTTTGACAATAAAATTTCAGAAAAATACCTCATTAATGTCAAAGTGAAAACAGATTTCTACAAAGTAATGTCAACATCACATTAAAATCAGTGTTTGCATTAATATTCACCCCCTTTTAAAATGACTGACCTAATCCAACAGAAGTCCAGATATTTGGTGCTAGTAGTCCCACAGTTAGTGAAATGGGGATCACCTGAGTGCAGCGAATGTGTCTCAAGTCACTGCAGTATAAAGACATTTGTGTCTGGAAGGTCCAGTGACTGGTTAATCAGGATTCCTGACTTCCATTACACCATGAAGACAAAAGAACACTCCAAGCTACTCAGAGAACAGCTCATTGAAAAGCATCAGTCAGGTGATGAATACAAAAAATGTTCAGTGAAATCCATCATCAAGAAATGAAAGGAATATGGCTCATGTCTAAATCTGCCTAGAACAGGACGTCAACACAAAGTGACTGACTAGTGAGAGAGGCCACTAACACACTGATGATCCTCTGAGGGAGTTACAAGCTTCAGCCACTGAGATAGAAGAGACTATGTATAAACCAACAATTACTTTATAGGAGAGTGACAAGGAGAAAGCCACTGTTGAAGAAAACTCATGTTAAATCACGACTTGAATTCACCAAAAGGAATGTGAAAGACTCCATGGTGAAGTGGAAGAAGGTTCTTTAGTCTGATGAGACTAAAATGCTGCTTTTTGGTCATCAGACAAGATGGCAGACACCAAACACTGCACATCGCCACAAACACACCATCCACACCTCCATCACCTGTGTGAAACACCGTGGTGGCAGCATCATGCTGTGGGGATGATTCTCGGCAGTCGGCCCTGGAAGGCTTGTTAAGGTAGAGGGTGAGATGAATGAGGCAAAATATAGGACAATGCTGGAGGATAATCCTGAAGGGGGTGAATATTAATGCTAACACTGATTTCACCTTACATACACTTTTTTTAATTGACATTACTTTCGAGAAACCTGTTTTCACTTTCACTTTAATGAGGTATTTTTTGTCAAAGTCGCCAACCTTTATTGGCCATTAATGATTTCTGATGTCAATAAAAGGGTAAATATGTTTTATAGGCATTGTATTAGCGACCATGTGAATTTTTAAAAGCATCTGATATCTGTGCCTCCTGTCAAGTCACAGCTCCTTCCTAGTCTGAGCCACAGTTGGCATCAGTCTTGTTTATTAGCTGGGTGGAGATGACATGCTAACATTGAATTAGGTTATGTAAGAGTCTTCACTCTGTGCTCACATTACAGAATTTTACAGAGCAGCAGCTTCACATCTCCCACATTCAGCCTGAAAACACTGACAATGGCCACAACTGACAGCAAACTGAGACAAAGCCGACTCTTTGTCGTGCATTTGGCTGATGTGGGGAAAGTTGTGACCCACATGCAGTGCGTGCATCCTGGTTCATCCTGAGGCTGAACCAGATCAGAAGTAATGACTGCTGCAGTATTGTATGTAGGGCATGATGGAAACCAGGAAGGTTAAACAGGTTCACTCAACAACCTGTGTAACCTTCTGGTAAAAATGTATGAATTACTGAAGGAAGTTATGATATAACTTATAGCAACATGCTTTGAACTGACAGATTTTTAAAAAGTTAAAGACTTTTCACTGTTTGCTGACGTCCCTCTGACTGAACAACCTTCAGTTGTCAATGTCAGAGTTTGAGCTTCGTGTCATTTTTTTTTAACTATAAAACAAAAAGTTCTGACCTTTTACTTGCTCATGTTTACAGGCATCCTCCTCGCTGTGACTTCCATCGGCCCGGCCTTTGGCTTCATCAGCGGCGCTGCAATGCTGCGCTTCTACGTCGACTTTGACAAGTTATCAAAAGGTGAGGAGACACATTTTGCTGATGATTGATAGCTCAGCTAAAAAGCTGCGTAATCCCTCACATTGTGTCAAAATCATTTCCTGCCTGTGGCAGTTGATTGAGAGTTGAGTCTGTGTACGTGTGAAGTGGGTCATTTCTTAGGAGAACCATAAAACTATGAAAACTACAGCTGCTGGAAAAATAAAAACTGACACAAAGTTAAATCTGAAAGAAATTACATTTTATACTTTCTGGTCACAAACTGTGGTGTCTTCATATTTTTGCACATGTGGAGTAAAGTTTTTGTTGTTAAGGATTTTTTATCAGTTTTGTACTGACTGACTTTAGACTATCATATATAGATAATATAATTACAAAACTAAAGTTGTCAGGTGAGGGGCATAGTACAGACAAATACAGTTCAAAGACAAAAGTCCAAGTCAAGACACTGGTAAGGTGCATTTGTTCCAGTCCGAATCATTTCAGAAAGGATTTATTACACACAAGAGTAGAGTGGCAGCGAACATCCAGTGACTGTGTGATCTGCACATGTTCAATCTATCAAACACTGTTCATACTCTGCCTGACTGCTTCCTGAATGTAAACCTAAGTCTGACAGAAATACTCTTTGTTGCGTCATTTAGAAAGTTTTGATTTCAGTAATGTTATTTCCTCTTTTAGATCTCTATCATAGAAATTTCTCCCATGGTCACAATCATAATAGCGTCATCCTGCCCCCTCCCTCCAAACCATCCGCTCTGGGTCTAAACTGTTAAAATTAGCCCTTCTTAATATTAGGTCAATTGCAAACAAATAATTTAGTCGTAATTATTTTATTCCCACTTGGAACCTTAATTTTATGTTTTTGTCTGAAATAAACTATAATTGTAAACTATATAAATTGAACGAAGCTTGTCCTTCAGACGACAACTAGTCCCCGCCTCGATCATACCCCCTGGGAGAGTAAAATTTAAGAAGTGCACTCTCCTTAATACTGACACTCACTTCTTTTGTTTTTTTTAAGTCAGAGTGTTAATTGTCCCCCCAAACCTCCTGGCTCCTTTTTATTAGTGTTCTTCTCTATGTCTATGTAGATGATCCCAGTGTCATCAGCATGTAACTGGCAGTAGTCACAGCTATGGTTATACCCTGGACCTTGTTTTTAGTTTAAACCTCAAGATTTCATCCATGGATATGAGAAGATAACCCTTATAGTCCCACAGTGGAAATATAACAGATTTGTTTCTATCAGATCACAAATGTATTGTTTTTTTAACTGGGAAATGAACTGATGGATTTAATAACCCACATGAAACGGACATCTAGTCCTCTAGGCATATTTCCTACCAGGTATCTTCTTGAGGTTGCTGATTGTGTCGCACCCTACCTACGTTCCAAGATTAACAGTTCTATGTGGGATGTTCTTAGCTATTTAAAAACTGTGGCTCTCAGTTACTAGATGTCCTTAAGCTAAATTCAGTATTTGAGAAATTTCAATCAGGTTTCTGCTAACATCATAGTAAACTGCGTTACTTAAGGTAATGAATCAAAGACTTGAGTGCAGCCTTTGATAGTATTGGTCACATTGTCCTTCATTGAGGAGGTATTTCAGGCATAGCACTCAAATGGTTACAGTGGCACTTAACTGATCCCTTAGGTCCTATACTGTTTTCTTTGTATATGCTTCCCCTGGGCAGTCATTCACAAATACAATCACTCTTTTCATTGTTATGCAGACGACACACAATTATACCTTCCTGTACAGCCCTCAGAATTTTCCTTACTAAATGTTGTTTATTCTTGTGAAAGGAATTTGATTTATGGATGTCAGCCAATTATCTGAAATCAAATTCATGCAAGTCTTGGTTGTTGGCCCACAGGGCTTAACCCTGTTCATTAACCCCTTTTCATTTGTTTAAGTTATTTAAATCTTTTTGTCTTTTAATGTATTTACTTGAAAGTACTTGTACTTAGTAATAAAAGTGCTATATTCCTTTTTTTTTATTTTTATTATTTTTATTTACTCACATCAGGAAGAGAATTCTTCTTTTTGGTACTGCAGTTTTGCTGCACACCTGAATGTGTTCACACCAGATGAAACGAACTGCACCAAGAAGGAAAACTAACTTGATTTTAATTCAAAGAACTAAAGCCTGTAGGTGTGACAGCTCTCCAAGACAAAGCAGGAGCTTCACATCCCCCAGCGTAAAAACACCCAGAGTTAAAACTACTAAGTTAGAACTAGCAGATCGAACGTGTTTTTATTAGTGTGTAAGAAAATATCAAACATTGAATATAAATAAAATAAAAATATTAAATTTCACATAACAGACAGTGGTTCATTCTCTGTGTGTTTAAACACTACATTCCTTTTTTATTGCAGTACATAATCTTGCTTGCTTGCTATATTGCAGTATATTGAATCATAACCTCTGTATCATGACACGTACCAGATTGTTACTGATACACAGCCCTAATCTCTATCTGACAAACACAAGTCTGAATCAAAACACTGATGAGACTGGTAAAGGCCACAAAACCAAGATAATTCTGAGATGAGTCCAAGTCAAAACAACCACGAGTCACACTGGGTCTGGACTCAGACTCTAGACTCTGTGAAGTGACTGAATGAAACGTTTGAAACCCACAACATACAGGTTAAAATAACCAGACCAGATTTGTGCACTTGCCAGTCCAGTGGGATTTAGCAGGTGTGTTTTTGGCCTGCTGAAGCATAACATGATTCATCACATAAATCACAACAAGTTAGATCCACTTCTGAATGAAACCAGCCCATCCTGTGATATCAGATGAATGAACAAACATACCAGAAACATTAGGAGTCCAGTCCTTCAGGCTACGTGAGCTTAGGCTTAAGTGTATGTGTTAAGCTTATCTTAAGCTCTTCCACACCCTGTTGACGTCCTTTAGCACATGGAAACAAACAGGTTGCAGCAGCACTAAAAACAGATTTAACCTGGTATTTAATGAGAACTTACTAAACTGAGAATTAACCAGTAAACCAGAAGGACACACTGACTGAGTTCTTTTGATGAAAATATGCGCTCGGTGACTCTGTGCAGAGTTGTTGTTGACACCTCAGATGTTGGACGCCTTCAGGCTGAATGGAGCCCAACTTTCTTTAGTTCCTTGTTCAAACAAAATCCTGTTTTCTTAAACCGTGAGTGTGTGTGTGTATGTGTGTGTGTGTGTGTGTGTGAAAGGATGTGCCTGCCTCTAAGTACTGTAATGTGTGAAAGCATAAATGTACTGATTTTACAGTTTGTTTTACAGTTTGGTTTAAGTTCAGCCCCCACAAGATTAGAAGTAAAAGAGCTCTTTGTGTGAAGGATCATTTCAACACTGGTCTCTTCTGTCTTTTATTACCAAACCTACTTGTTATTGCCACTGGTTCTGTTTTTCTGCAAAGTTCCAACTTGGCAACTGAAATATACACAAAAATAAGAGACCTTACACAGTCTTCTTGTCTTATTTGCTGTGATATTAAATGGTGATCTTCTAACTTGTGATAATAATTGCTTAGAAGCCGCACTACATTCATTCAGTTTCATCTATCAATGGTTGGTGGTTGAACTAGTTTTTTAAGCCAAGACTGCGGAGAGATGAAAACAGAGTAAACATGGGATTTTAAACTGAACGTGTGCCAATGAAAACAACAAAAAGTAAAAGTTGTGCATCATGCTAATGGTGCGAATCCAGTGAGATGACTGATGTTGCAGGACTGTGGTGAGAAAGATGTAGAAAAAAAACCAACTGAAATGAAGCATTACGGTGGAAAAGAATGAGAAAGTGGGTGTTTTTGTTTGTACTGGAACAAAATCTTTCTGAGACTCTAAAGATTCTGGCAGGAACATCTTTTGGCAGCAGGTCAGTGACAAATTGTTCTGAGAAAGAAAGCCATGAAGCATGTGGAAAAAGGATCCATCATGGATTAATATAAAACTGCAGCGACAGATAACAGAGCAGTACAGTCTGATCCATGTTTGCTGTGGAAGGTGGTGTGTTAGCATGACTCTTAGTTGGTGACTGGTTCATTGGTTGGAGGAAACCCCATTCAACTCCTTCTTTCTTCATCATATCATTGCATAACAAATATTAACATGTTATACATTTTTTGATTTTTCACATGCATTAATTAAATTGATTTCAATTCTGTTAATTTATATAGCACCAATTCACAACTACAGAGAAGGAAGACACAAAGTTAATGAAATACAATGGTGGTGTATGAGTAGATGGAGAGGAGCTCAGTGTGTCAGGGGAAGTCCCCCAGCAGTCTAAATTAATAGCAGCTTAACTAAGAGATGGTTCAGAGTCACCTGAGCCAGCTCTAACTATAAGCTTTATCAAAAAGGAAAGTTTTAAGTCTAGTCTTAAAAGTAGAGACAGTGTCTGCTCCCAGTTCATGTTCGGGAAGCAGACACTGTCTCTACTTTTAAGACTAGACTTAAAACTTTCCTTTTTGATAAAGCTTATAGTTAGAGCTGGTTCAGGTGACTCTGAACCAGCTCTTGGTTATGCTGCTATAGACATACACTGCTGGGTGGCCTCCCTTGACACACTGAGCTCCCCTTCCTTTTAAAGCATACTAATAGTATACTGGAATATACTTGTTTTTTGTGACA
>OMLM01020870.1:21979-40636 GCA_900302695.1 Helostoma temminkii | reverse complement strand
AACACACTTCTCCTGATAGTGCTTTGCTTTGCTTTAGTTTTTGCTCCCCACGCCACAACTATATAGTTGGATTCTGTACAAAAAGTTGACCATACAAGAAACTCAGAATCCATGTACACACAAAAATCTTCAAATTTATGTTTAAAAATACCAACCTGAAAAAAGTAAATTAGCAAAAAGCCTGAAAAATGTGAGATTGAGAATAGTGATCTTTAAACACTCTGCTTATTATTTTCTATGTTTGTAAGATAACATAAGACATAAGAGAAAACTTTAATGATTCCACACAGAAAAATTCACTTGTTACAGCACAACATGGAGCAAGTAAAATAAAGTAAATGACAAACTGGATTAGTGAGTTATTATTGAGCTGGTGAACACATCTTATTATACAGTCTAATGGCAGTGGGCACTAAAGACCGCCTGATGCGTTCTGTCTTTCTTAATGGTGGAATCAGTCTGTGGCAGATGTGGAAGCTCATTCAGCCACAGACTGATTGTCCAGGACAGCACTGATACGATCAACCATCCTCCTCTACCACAGCCTCCAGACTGTCCAGTTACAGTCCTACTACAGATTTTACCTTCTGGATCAACTGGTTCAGTCCGCCCTCACCAGCCTTTGATGCCACCTCCCCAACACACAACGAAAAGAACAGAGCACTGACACTGACTACAAACTGATAGGACATTTTCAGTAGCTTGTTGCACACGTCAAAGGAACAAAGCCTCCTGAGGAAGAACAGTCTGCTCTGTCCTTTCTTGTAGAGGTTGTTGGACCAGTCCAATTTGTTGTTGATGTGGACTCTAAGGTACTTGTATGAGTCCACTGTCTCTACAACCTCTCCCAGGATGGTGAGTGAGACTGGGTGCTCTTCCTAAAATCTACCACCACTCAACAAAGCTCTCTGTCAGCTGTATGTACTCCTCATTTTTACCATTACTGATGCAGCAACAGCTGAACAGTCATCAGAGAACTTCAGTAGGTGGCAGGTTCCTGAGCTGTAGCAGAAGTCAGAGGTGTTAAGTGTAAACAGCAGTGGTCCCAGTACAGTTCCTTGAGGTGCAGCTGTGCTGCTCATCACCACCTCAGAGACACAGCCATCTAAACAAAATGTGGCTGTCTAGTGAGGTAGAAGTGATCCAATCCACATTGTCAGTGTGAACCTGCATTTTCTGCAGCTCTGCAGTAGGTAGGTGGAGCTGGATGGTGTTGGAGGCACTTGAGAAGTCAAAGAACATGACTCTCACAGTGCTGCCCTGCCTCTGCAGGTGGGAGTATGCTCTGTGCAGTAGGAAGATGGTGGCGTCCTATTTTCCAATGTGTGCCTGATATGTAAACTGCAGGGAGTCCAGGTAGTCTGACAAATGGGACCTCAGGTGCTGCGTCTCTTCATGACGTGTGACGTTAGCGCCACAGTTCTAAAGTCAAAGTTAAGCGTACTGGGGTGGCTTTTTTTCTGCAACAGTGTTATACAGGTAGTCTTCCATAATTTAAGCAAGCAGGTTGAAGAGCTGCTGAAAAACCCCTGCAATCTGTCTAGCACACACTTTGGGTACTCTAGGGCTGATGTTATCACGTCCTTTTGCCTTGTTTGTTTTCAGTGTAGACAACCTATTTCTCACCTGTTCTGTAGTGATGGTGTATGTATGTACTATTGGGGTTGCTGGATCAGATGGTGGATGTGGTGGTAGAGAGATGTATGCCTGCTGTCAGAGAGGTTGGTGATTGTGTCAGTGGAATGACAATTTATGTATATGACAAGTCCCAAATATGTTGATACTTATATGCAAATGCCACAGTTCAGCGTTGGTGGGTAATAGATCAAGTAGCAAGTAGCAAAGTGTCTACTATTATTACGGCTCATAGGATGAGCCACAAGTGTCTGTCGGTCATGAATATAAATCAGGTACCCCTAGAAGTAGCAACTGCTGCAGACAAACTCAGCATGTGATGTTCTGTTTTTATATTTGTCCAGGACGCTGCAGACGATGTCGAGTCCAGACCGGAGAGTGGGCCACAGAAGGCAGATCCCCATCAGGAACTCTCCCTCCTTCAGTTCCTCAAAAGTGAGAATCATTTTTCCTCTTCTGTTTCCTGTTGTCTGAGGTTGCAACAGGGGCAACAAGGAAGTGACTCCATGAGAGTTTAAACATCAGTGATACATCAAAGCCAAACTACACAGAAGCTTCAGTGACATCTGTATTTTAAGATTTTCTTAGTAATCAGCTTCAAATGAAATGAATTTCACCATCATGCTGATGCTAGTCATATAATGATGTTCCATCTGACTTTGTGTGTTAGCATGCTAACTATGCTTATTAGCATTAGCTAATTAATTATTAATGACCCCGGTCTCTCTCAATCAGTGTACTTTTCTGTACTTCTGTTCTTGTAGACTTGTAGTGTTCTTGTAGAATGCAGAAAGTTAGGTTCCAATTTAAAGTTTGCATCTAGCCAAGTACAACATGCTGCCTCTTTGGTCTTAGGACCAGTTGTCCAGCTTCACTGTGACTTGTCCCTACATTTGTTTGAATGAGAACTTGTGCTTGGGACTAATATTGCCAAATTTTGCTAGATGGTGGACAGGGCTGATTGAACAACAACAGCCCAGGCTCACTGGATTAACAACAGAAAGCCCGTGTGTAACACAGATACATATAGAAATAGACCAGAATGACCGAGAGACAACACATCCTCTCCCATTTTTTACTTAATTTTAAGGAAATGTGTAAAACATAAATTGTTGCAGCTTTAAACACAGCTGAGGCGGATGAGAACATTAATAGTTCAACATTTTGAGTCATTACTGTTTATCCTGAGGGTATCAGTGATGTCTCAGTCGTTTACTAGTATCCACAATTGTACAGTCAGCAGAAACACACAATCATCCTACACAACCACAGCAATAGTAAGAGTAATTTCAGAGTAGAAATTGGAGAAACAATGCATGGTGAAGGGAAATGATCTTAGGGAAGTCAGGCAACACTTATTAAGAAAAACGTCATTAGCAAAGCAATATGTTCCATGTAGATTCAATGGAAACACATATATTTCCCTGTGTTGATATCATGTGTATGTGTATATATATATATATATATATACACATACACATATAATATATGAAGAATTAAAACTAATCTAACAAATCTATTTGTCTGACATGCCAGCAGGTTGTATCTATCACGATCAGCAACTTCACTCCCAATATTCAAAAAACTGCTGAAAACAAAACTTTTCCACAACTTTCTTTGCACTTAAAATGCACTTTCATATATTTAAAAAAAAAATAAAAAATTGCATTCATATCTCATTAAATGAACACACTTCTCCTGCTAGTACTTTGCTTTGCTTTAGTTTTTCTCCTTGACTTAGAGTTTTGCTTGTTTTGTACCTCACTTGTAAGTCACTTTGGACAAAAGCGTCTGCCAAATGACTAAATGTAAATGTAAATGTAAATCTATGGTCAAAGTCTAACTGACCTAAACTCCTTGAAGAAGGGGTGGTCAATCATGATCAACCATCATTGAATGGGCTTTCATCTTCTCCAGTGGTTGTTGATTCCCTGACTTTGATCCTGATTAAGTTATCGACAAAGTCATTGGAAAAAAAAATCTGGGAGCAGAGCCATGAGCGTCAAGATGACCATGAGTGTCAGAACTGAATTTCATGGTAATAGATCCAGTAGTTTTATAATTAACAACCAGAGCCAAACCATCAATGCCACCGACAGTGTCCTGCTGGCTGAATTTTCCACACATTTATCTGGAAGTCCTCCATTGTATCAGCAGAATGTGTTTGGTTATATGAGGTTAACTGCCCTTTAAAGAGTCAATGTCCGTCACACACACATCAGCCTAACCGTCCACTGCTATCCTTCAGGTTTCCCTCGTATCGCTCTGCGGACTCTGAGAAGTCCCATCTACCTGCTGGTGGTTCTGGCGCAGGTCAACCTGGCGGCGCTGCTTTCGGGCCTCGCTACCTTCATGGCCAAGTTCATAGAGAAACAATTCAACCAGACCACCTCCTTCTCCAACTTGATGATCGGTGAGAATGCACATGGGTCTGCTGGGTTCTTCCCCTGTACTGAACATGAATGAACATATGAATTAGACTAAAGCTTCTGCTTTGTGATTTCTTTCTCTAAGGGGCTGTGAGTATCCCCTTGGCAGTGCTGGGCATTGTCCTGGGTGGAGTTCTGATGCGAAGGCTGAATCTTTCAGTCAATGGCGCCAGCAGGTTGTGCACCACGGTCATCCTGCTGTGCATGTTCTCTGCAGTGCCGCTGCTGTTCATTGGCTGCTCCACGCAGAACATAGCCGGGGTCTTTCCTTACAGGTAACTGCTCTGTTAGAAAGTTCAGGGGCACCAGCCATACTTTACTGATGATGCAACTTCACTGCTGGATGGATGAATTCTCAGCCATCATGGTGTCACTGTCAGGCACATTTCCTACTTTGTGTTTCACAACTCCTGGCATTAAACATGTAAATGTTTAGCGTGTTTTTTTTTCTTTAGATCTGATGTGCCGTGCAGTTCCGGCTGTGGTTGTCCTGAAGAGGCATTTAACCCTGTCTGTGGTTCAAACGGCATAGAGTTCAGATCTCCATGCCACGCTGGATGTAAGGCCAAAGAGATCTTCTTCTACAGCAACCACAAAGTCACTGTAAGCATCATCCTAATTTTACTTACTTTTACTTCATGCTCTTACTTTAGATGATGTGCAGCAACAGAACTGGTCATGTGGCCAGTTCCCTTTTTTCTCCAAGTGTTCATGGTTCTTGGCAAAGTGCATGACATCACATATTTTCTGATGAATTTCCCTTTGTCTCATTCAAATGAGCAGGGAGCTGGAAGATGGAGTTTTTAGAATTTTTAGTTTTGCCAAACAATCAATTCTTTTTTTACTCTGATTTATCCTTTCCTCTGATTGGTAACTTCTGGAAAATGAATCCGTGCCGTACTTCCACTTCCATTTCACGGAATGGTGATTAATTTGTGGTCGTCATTACTTCTGCTTTAGTTTAGTTCAAAGTAAGATCAAATCCAAGTGAACCTTTTCAGTTTCACATTACTGATCTTTCAGTTTAATTTACAGCTGCATTCTTGATCAATAAATGAAAAAGTATACTGATTATTAGTTTTTTATAGATCCTCAAATTCCAGTGTGATAACCTGAATGTTCTTGTAATTAATCACAGTTTTTCTATTAATACCTCAAGAAGAAACCAAATTACAGGTAATCCACATATACATGCAGCAGTAGAGTAATCTGACTTCTCCTCTAACTTGGGATTGTTTTGGAAGAATGGTTCACAGATTTTTTTATGTGTTGGGAAGGTCTAAGTCTAATACTAAGTCTACAGGGAATTTCTGTTGGTTTCAGTTTTATTCTGACTTTGAGCAGACTTGATTAGAAAGTAGTAGAGTGATGACTGTCTGTAACCTTTGTGCAGGACCAGAATCATGAGTTTACATTTGCATGAAGAACAAAAGGCACAAATATGAGGAAAGTGATGTACATATTTTGGACAGAGAAGATGGTTTGAGAAACAAGTGAAAGAAGTAATTTTGTTTCAGTGTAATATAAACAGAAGTGGAGTTCTCAGACAAAGTTTGCTAGTTCAAATGTTTTTTTAGTCTGTACAGCAACATAACCCACTTACTGGCAGGTCTACATGGAGGTCTTATAGATTAATTAAGACTAAGACAGAGTCACTGCCAACAGACTGGTGGCAGTTCCAAGTTATGAGTAACTGGATAATAAGACGAAAGCTAGAACATACGCAGTAGATGACTTTTCACTTTGGATTTTAAAACCTCCACAGAGTCAGACTGCCTGACGTCAGAAAACAGTTTATTCCAGAGGAAGGGGCCATGAAAGGAAAAGTTCCAGCAGCCAGATAATATCTTTTAAGAAACTGGAGCTCTGCACTGTGCGAGCAGAGAACATACGTAATGGAAAGTTTTATTGGCTGCAGCCCTGTATACATTATCTAAATAGAAACTGAAAGTGCGGTTTGAATTCTGGATGTTTAAGTGATTAGACACATTTGCAGCTGTGTTTGCTTCACTGATTTTAAAACCGTTCTCATAAACTAAGTGGAGTTTCAGTCCAGACATTTCGCCATCACTCTGTCCTCCAGCATCAACACAACACACATCACCAGATGATTTCAGTACTGAAGGTTACCTAATGATCCTCCAGTATTTGACTGTTTGTGCAGTTTGTACTTATTAGCCCCTGACAATGAACCAGCTGTACAGGTTTGGCAGGTCACCTACTACTGTAACAGTTGCCATGAGAGAGTTGTGGAGAATTGATGACATCTAGGAGTTTTACAAGTGAAAAAACAGCATTTGGTGATATAAATTAATGTCAATGCAGTTTTTATAAATAGGGGGTTAGGGGACAATAAAAACAGAGGAGACAGAGTTAATTTGATATCACTACTCTGTTATATCCTTTGACACCACAGACTTTCCGTACCTCTGACCTAGCTTTTGTACCTTACACTGTGATCTGTAATGCTTGCGTTATACTTGCTGTAAAGCGACATATATATACTTGTCTTCAGCGCCATTGTTGCGTAATTCCTTATAAATAAACTATATACTGACATTTTTAAAATTGCATGAAAATTACCTCCAGATACAGCTAGTATGCATAGTTGGTACGTTCTGGCCCATATCTACGGCGGTGACAGCCACTGGATGGCGTGATAACAACCATGGCAATTATACCCTTTAATTTCTAATGGTGTTTTCAGGAAGGATACAGTTTTTACTGTGCTCGCAGCGCAGGGTGGGCACAAGGGAAGGGAACACAAATGCCCAAATCTTGGGCGTCAGTTACTAGGCAACCAAAAAATACAGGAAGTGATTCGCAGTTACATCAAGGCCTGTCCAACTCCTCATCGAAGAGAAGCTTTCAACTAAGTGCACTTCACACATCCACCAGGAAGGCCACTCTTAACAACACGTTTTTAGGGCAGGATATTTTGTGGAAGTGGTAATCTGTTCTATTGTCCACCTAAAGAGCCTGTTCAGGTGAAAAGCAAAAGCATAATGGAGGATAAATATGAGGTCTCCTACCAACTTTCCTCAGACTGAAGGTGTGGTAGTATTGAAATGTTTGATAACCCTGATAACTGAGGATCCTCACTGGCTTTCTAAATGGGTATCCTTTAACATTAAAAGTCATTTATTAAATGTACTGATCTGCCTGAACGAGGAACCATTCACATGTTAAGGACCTTTCCTACCCACCACCGTCAGGACTTTACATTTTCTTACATGGTTATGATGTTGTTTGTTGTTGTTGTTGTTGTTGTAATGAACACTTACCTTGGCCTGGATCCTGACACTGTGTCTGTCTCTTTAGAACTACACTGATTGTGAGTGTGTCGATGGTCTCAAGTACGCCTCTCCAGGAACCTGTGGTAGTGGATGCTCCCACCTCCTCCACCCTTTCTTGGTTCTTCTGGGTCTCACCTCCTTCATTGCTGCCTTCTCCCAGACACCGTCGTGCATGATGATACTGAGGTACAACATCACAATTAAGTATATCAAAATTACCCGAAGAGTAAACTGAAAGCTGAGCCCAGAGGAAAACAGGGGTGAGAGTCTGAGTTCAGCTGCAACCAACATTTTCAGAACTAATTAGCTTACAGCTTTAATTTGAAAATTAACAAATTCACATTTTTTACAATTAGCTAATCAAGTCAAAATGTGTTTCACTTCATTGTTCATTCTTTACTAATGGATAAGTCAAAGTTAAGCTTCTGCTTTATGCCCACAAAGCATCCATCACAGACCCATTACATTAAAATGATAACACATGAGACTTCAAACTTTAAACTAGACCTGGGTTTAGGTAACAAAATGTCAGAATCAGTCCATCTTTGAGCTCCAGTCTTAATCCAGAAGCCACAACCCTGATGTGCGCACGCACACACACACACACACACACACACACACTGATCCTGGCTGGTTCGCACAAGTGGGGACCCTACAACAGCAGACACCGAGGGCTCAGCCGAGGCTGTGGTGGACGATGATTGACCTTAAAATAAAAGCTTAGTCTTTTTCTAACTTTACAACACTATTCCTGCAGATAAACAGAGTTCACATTCATGACCTTCTTAATGTTTCCACAGACAGACTGGAGTCCAGTTTATCGGGAATGATTTAAAATGGGTGTGCCCTTTTTGATCTGTGTGTCAGATCAAAAACCAAACAGACACAACTCCCTGCAGGTCTAATGTTTAATGTTGTGTTTCTGCTTGGAATACATTCCCGTTGTCATTGGGCAGGGGGCTGGGGTACATAAACAGTTTTTTTCACCTAAACTGAATAACTCCACGTTTCTTTTTCTGAAACTCTGAGCATAACGATGCAGCAAGTAGAGCTAGGACTCTCTCATATTTACTCATGTGTGACAGCAGTTAGCAGGTTGGACAGAGCTCATCAACCAGCAGACAGATGGTGTTATGTTAATAATCTACTGGTGCTGGCGGCGCTGATTTCAACCAGAGAAAGAAACAAGAAGCTTCTGCATGTTTTCTGCACTGGTTTTCACTGCTGGAAAGTAATTAAGTACATTTATAGTTAAGTACAAATTTGAGGTACTTGTTCTTTATTATATTATTTTTACTTTAAGTTGTTCCAGGTTTAACTGTTTGTTACTCCTCTCCTCACAGATTTAGTTACTTTTCCGACTGAGATTTTAATTCAAAGATTCAGTAAAATGTCACATTCAGAAAACACATTGTTTACAATGAGCGATGTGATGAGTTACAAAAGCAGCATCGAGCTGCTGAGTCTGCGTTTGTCAGCAGTTCCAGTAAAGACACACTTCTTCAGAGAAAACCCCACCCCACAGAAACATGTTTCACGTTTCTGTGGGGTCAAAGGTTTGATGGAGTCGATCTGCTGCCACCATGTTTATTATTATTGTGGTTATAACCGTGGACATCAGAGTGACTCTGTCATCCTTTCCTCTTGATCCCCAGCCTCAGTTCAGATGTGACCCAGTTACACAGAAGCTCTTAAATGTTGCCTTAGCCTGGAAAAAGATTTAGTCCTCCAGGCAAAAATCGAAAATGAATGTTGCAAGAAATAATCTGATAAAGTCCAGATGGTGAGAAATAAACTGCAGCAGAAAAAAAAAGTGAAGTTTTGGGGAGAAAGAGGAGGATTATGTATAAATAAACATATCACTTAATTAGACACTTTAGACTTTAGTGTGACCTCTCCACCCCCCTGCTGGTCACATGACTTTCAGATGCTGTCTCACCTGTTCTGCATCAGATAATCAGCTCCTTGTGTATAAAACTGCTGTCACACTTAATCATCGTCCTGTCAGAGCTGTTTCAATTAATTCAATGCAGTTTATTTATGTAGCGCCAATTCACAATAAAAGTCATCTCAAGGCACTTTACAATGTTTAAGGTTGAAGACCTTACAATACAACAAAATAATATAGAAAACCCAACAAATCCCCCTTGAGCAGCTCTAGGAAACAGTGGAGAGGAAAAACTCCCTTTTTCAAAAGGAAGAAACCAGAAACTGACTCTGCCCTGCTAATCTATACTTTTTAGTAACAGTGACCTTTAACTCCCTCCCTGCTTGGTTTCCTGTAACACAACCCAACCATTTACAGTATGTAAATTAATCTGGTAGAAGACCTCAGCATTTTATCCTCTATGGGAGCCTCCACATGGAGCAGACACAGCAGAGTGGATAAACAGACTGAGGGAATATTCTAGATGAAGCTTATTGTTTACCCAGATTAAAATCTAAATATATAAAGTTGATGAACCCAGACTCTCCATCTAATTTAAGATAAGCTTAAAATTATAAGGAAATGTGGTGACACAGTTCAGTTCATTTATTGTCTTCTTCTGGCATTTTACAGAATATTATAATATAACTATATGGAATTATATTAAAAAACCCAAAAAATCAGACGGTGGAGCAACACGAATAGAAGAACATTAGGACCAATATGATCAATTGAACTGTAGTTCTGAGGCAGTATGCAGGTCAAACATGACACAGATTAAATGTTTATGACAGTAAAAGAAATCAACACAAAGAAATCAAGAATTAATGTGGGTTTTTTGTTTGCTTTGTTTGTACTTTTTTAATAAACAGAAGAAAAGAAGAACGGTTTCTGTGTCTGACACTGTGAGTGACACTGATGGAGCTGCATTAAAGTCCTGGAAGCACAGTTGTAATGTAGGACAGCGAACAGGCTGTGAGCTGCAGCTTGTGTCCATTGTTCTGTTCTCTTTAAAAGTAGCTGAATTAGCTGTTAGCTTTCCTGTTGGCAGTGCACCCCCTAATATACAGACATGTATGACTGGACAACTGTAATACTGAAGAAACTTAAAACAAGAAGCTTCTCTGGTTTTCACTTTGCTTTCAAAGTCATTTTATTGATGTTTATGTCTGAGTCACACTAATGTGTTTGTTGCACTCAGTAACCACAATCAAGCACCAAGTATCTGTGACAGTCACTGTGGGTGAGCAGCCAAGCTACAATAACTAACATGTCTCCTTAAATCATCTCTAAAGACCTCACACCGTCAGTCAGTCAAACATGTCAGCGCATGCAGCAGCCACAGAAAACAAACACTGAACTTTAACTATGTCTAATGTTTGTGTCTCTGCAGGACTGTGGCCGCTGAGGACAAGTCTTTCGCTGTGGGAGTTCAGTACATGCTCTTCAGAGTGCTCGGTGAGTCATTTACAGACACGTCTCTCAACACCAGTAAAGGCCGTCTCAGGTCTATTGGTCTGATTCTTTAGTTCTGTCCAGCGCTGTACAAGTTTTACACTTCACAAGAAGCTCTTAGTCCTTTAGAAACACAACTGACCCACCTTCTGTACAGTCCCTGAACGCCTCAGACACACCTTAGAAACGTGTTCAGATCACTGTTGAATTTACAGCAGCAAGTTGATGAACAACACTGCTTCTCTCACTGGTGATATAATCTAATCTACTAAAAAAAGTAGAGGCAAGAAATGTATTTCAACATCTGCAGATTAATATGAAAAGTTGTGTGGATGTTTATGTCCCAGAGGATAAATGGCCTCCAGCAGGACAGAGATTCCTTTTTCTAAACATTAAATTACATTTTCTCGTTGTCTGTGTCTGTGCAGCCTTCATGCCCGGCCCCGTGTTGTACGGCACCGTCATCGACACCACCTGTATCATGTGGGGAAAAAAGTGTGGCAGGCAAACGTCCTGTCTGTACTATAACCTGGACCTCTTCAGACAGAGGTAAGACACTGAGGTGGCATCAGCTTTACCCAGGTACGCTACACTAAGCTGGTCCCATGTGGACTACGTGTCACCTGCTGAGAGTTAGGTCCAATAAGCAGCCAATCACATAGTTTGTCATGGTCAGAGTAAAATACTAAATCATTACAAGGGTCCAGTCCATCCACTGGAATTTTAACAAATGGGGCTTGACTTAGCTTAATGAGATTGTTGAAGTTTCATATTGGCCTCATTTGAACTTTATGCATTTTTAGTAGTTTTTGCACTAATTTTTCAATTCAATTTTATTTATACAGCCCCAAATTACAATCGAGTCATCTCAAGGCACTTCACTTCTGAAGGTCAGAACATTATAACGTAATTAAGAATGAGAGCAGCATGCTGTGGCTCTGATTTCTTAGAGTACAAAGACACAAAGAGGCATCTGTAGTGATCAAGCTGCTGTAACAGATAGATTAAGATGGTAATATTCTAATAAGATGATCTTCAAATAACATGAACCATCCCTTTAAGTAGAGCTGGACACTGAATAAAACATGGCAACCATTCATTTCTGTGAAAGTTGCTCAGTGGATCATAAAATCCTTATTCTTCCTTATTCCAGTCGGAAGTTTAAACAGGTGTTTAAAAAAGTTCACAACAGACCAGCGCTAATCCTAAAGGCTAGGTCCAGTCCTGCAGATGGAGACAAAACCACTGGCCGGTCGTTTCCACCACCACTAGACACACCAATGGTGTCTGCAATTAGTCATTCTTTATACTGTCCAAGTAGGTCATAATACAAGACAGAGGGATCAGCTGTTGCCCTCTTCTGTTTAAATTCATTCATGCAGCTGGTAAACTGACCAACATGGAAACCAGTAGTCCACAAATCCCCAGTTGATAAACAGTGTTGGAATCAAAAGTTGCTTTGCTTTTGCTGAAAAACCTACATGTTTGTTTTCAGCACATAAATGTGGTTTGTGATTGTGCAGGCATAATCATATTGTGCTGAATGTACAGTTTGGTTTCGACCCCAGAAATTCCTGGGTTTCCAACAGGCTACAACAACAGGAAGTCCATGATCATCTGTTTTTGTGTGTGCAGGTTTCTGGGTCTCATGGTGGTCTTTGTTTGTGGGGGGCTGCTCTGCTTCCTGCTGACCATGGTAGTCCTGCGTAGGAGAGGACAACACCAGGATACACAACCAGAGAACAATAGAGGATACGAGCTGGTGAAAGAGCAGAAAACCCCAGAGAACACATCATCCAAAGAAAAAGAAATGATGGGAATCAAGACCTGAAGAAACGAAACAAGGATGCAGCGAGGGAAGGGCACAGAGACTCTGATGATGGAGAAACGAGAGTTGAGTCTTCTAAGGTGGTCTGAAAAGAAAAGGGAAGCATCAAAACATTTACACAATTACTGTGCGTTGACAGAGATCATCCTGCATAACGAGACCATAATAAGGTTTTTTTATACTGTATACTTTTTACAACTAGTACTCCACATGCTTAGCTAACCAGTAGGATGACTGGTGTGTTTGTACATTTGCTGATCTATATATTCTCTCATATGTGATGAACTTTTTTTATAAGGTAGCAGTTAGTTAGCAAACAACAACGTCCACTTTTAAAAATGGTGCTGACATTTTATAAGCTGCGGTTCTTCTAACAGCCACTAGATGCTGCTCAAACACGAACTGAGTGCATTCAACAGTGAAACTCAAAACTTCATCTGCAAACACATCGTGATTGTTGGAGGTGATTTCAGCCATTCAGGTTATCCAGGGATGTTGGTGTCAGTGCACCACTCCAGACTGAAATATCTCAACATCTAATCCCATCGTGATGCTTTTCTTCTAGCGCCACCATGAGGTTGACATTTTTGGTTTTAGGTGACTTATTTACTCAATTGTCATTCAATGTGGTTCAGACATTCATGCATTTCAGGTCTGTGCAAAGCTCATGACATTCCTCAGCTGTGGTTCCTGCTGACTATGAGACGTTAGCATGCTAACAGTAAGAAACAAACTACATGTTTGTCGTTGAGTGTATGTTAGCACGCTTACATAAAATTACCAAACACCTCTGAGCCTGAGCGGCACTAGATTCTTACTGTGACTCCACATTTAACATGACACAAGAGCAAAACGTACTGGACAAACAGTTTTCATGTGGGATTGGCAGGAACAAATCAGCCATGATTTCATGTAAAGGAACCACTGATCTTATTGAGCTCACAGTGATGCCAGGAGCCTGGTCAATCATTCACAGATCCCAGTAAAAGCAGATAGTCTCCGTGGAGACTGTTGATACAGACTGATAACACTGCAGAACAAATGTACTATATAGTATGAAAACCAAAAAATAATAGATTTAAATTGTGCAAATACACAGGGTGTCCTAAGGTGTAAGAGTTGGTGTTGACATTTGATGTTTCATTGTGAATTGCAGAAAAGTAATTCTGTTCAGGGAAATTTGACATATGCCAGACATCCTTTGTGTGTGAATCTGGACAATCGTTGAATAAGAAACTAGTCTTCTTTCTGGAAAATGTCTTTCAAAAGTCCAACAACAATCAGAGATTCCCTGGGGAGGCTTTTCCGTCCTCCCTCCTTCTTCCTCTCCCATCAATTCCTGTTAAAGTTATTTGTACCTGTTGTGCCAGTAACGGTGCCATTCATGAGTCAACCAAAGAAGGAATCTGCTGCTTATTCTCTGTGAGTCCAAAAATGTGAGAAACATGAATGACAGGAACTGACCACAGTGCTGTAGGCAGTTCTCTTTATATGAGTAAAGCTAAACTTCGTATGTTAGTACAGACCCTGTACTTACAACTCTGTGAGCTTTATGCGTCCATCACATCACATCAGAGCCAAGAAGTTATGTCTAAAATGTTGTTTAGTTGTTTGTTTGTTTGTTTTAGGGGGTTGAGAAAAACATTAGCCATGAGTCTGAGCCATGTGTGTGTGATGTTTTCTGAGGCTTTTACTGTGAAACAATGACTTATTCTGTATATTTTAAACATATAATTCCAAGCACTAGTGACACTAAAATTCAGCCTCACTTAAACACAAATTTAAAAAACCTGAGCTGAGATCATTTCACTAGAACAGTCTGTTCTTTTTGCTGTGACATGTTGTATTACTGAGGTTTCATCCTACTCTTAAGCCCCTTTAGGTAGCTTTACCTCGCTTTGCTGTATAAAACGCACCAAACCAGCGTTTTTCTTTAAGACGTTGGTTTCTGAGGTTGTTTCTGCTCCACAAACAGTGGAGGAGAACCAGCATTTATGACATGACTCAAACTGTAGTGCAGATGTCATACAGTGTGTTCAGTATGTTCATGATTACTGCTACTGCTACGCTGGAGAGTTAGTTTTTTTGATGACACAGCTAAATGAGTCCTTTATTATTGTGTTTAACCAGACCCCGATCTTACACCAACCTGTACGTCACACGGCTAATACCGAGGTGCTGGTTCCTGTGTGAAACGAACACTGGTCTTTACGGCAGTGTTTTAAAGTGCAGTGTAACTGGGCAAAGGCGTCCTAAAGAGGGGGGCACCTCAACAGAAAGAGCTTTAATTACTCACTTAAATGTTTGTTTTGTAAATTCCTCAATATTTCCTGTTCTTTCAACCATGTTCATTAATATTTTTTATATTAACTGTATACAGTTATTAAGATTTTTTTTCTTTAGCAACAAATAAAAAATGAAAAAAAAATGTCTTCTAAGATATAATAACCTGTTTTAAAAATAAAACACAGATGCAACTTCAAGAATTTTCTCATTTCCAGCAAACTGTCACTGCCACTCACAACTGATGCTTCCAGCTAAACGCTCTGCTGCTGCCAGTAGCTGGAAGTTTCCCATCAACCATCAACATTTTACCAGTGTAGTGCCTGATGTCCCCGCAGATGTAACTGCCTAAATTCTGCTATTCTCACGACTGTAAAAAATAGTTTGCTGTATGTTGGCATGAAAATCTAGAAGGTGAAGTTACTGCTGGTAAAATAATTTTATCATATCTAGTTTGTGAAAATTAGGCAGAAATATGTTAAGTACAGCCGATGATTAGCATTCTATTATATGAAAGGTGTTTTATTTGTCAATCATCATTGGATTAAAACACTAAGGAAAATCATCTCACATCAATTCAGATAGAAAATTCTCATCACTAACAGCATGTTCCATACCTGAAGTCTTAATCGCAGTATTTGTATGTAATGTTCACACAGGCAGGTCCAGGCAGCACTTTGACATCACACTTATCTTTTCATCACATTTGCAACAATTAGACCACAAACAACTTTTTCCTGTGTTTCATCAGCAGGCTCAAACATGTGAACTGCTCCACTGCGTCAAAGACGATGGTGAAAAAACCAGTTTAACAACCAAATGATTAAGATTCATTAAAATTGGGGATTAAATGTTGAAATGACATTGTGTTATTATTGTGCAAATGAGTTTCAACATTTGTGCCATGAATTTAAGGTGGTATTCATGCTACATCATCATCTCTATAAATAACAATTTTAAATGGTGTAATCTTTCTTAACACTTTGCGCAAACAGGAAACAGTGATTTAGTTTAAAGGTCTATTTCATCATGAAGACATGGGTCAATCTGGTACAAAGACAGAAGAGGAAGTGAGTGCAGTTGTGATAGATTAGCAAGATAGACACTGCACAAAAGTCACTTGTCTTACACTACTGATATATCAGAGACACAACACAAAGTGCAGTAATATTACCTGCTTACCTTTTCTACCTGCTGGTGCTCCACAGGGATCCATTCTTGAACCACTTTGTTTCCTGTGTTCAGTATTTCCACTAGCTAGCTAGTAGCTAGTAGCCACCTAGGAGCTGACTACTAATATTCTTTTTTTGTGCTTTGGATTATGATTTTGGTTATATGTCCCCAACTGCCTGACTGAAGGTGGTATTCTTCATCTCTGTGATGTAAACTTTGGATATTTTTTCCTGTTTTTATGTTAAACCATGTCCTGAACTCTCATACAGACATGACACTCATCTTCACACTAAGGAAATACAGTTGCTAAAATGTGCTGCCATCCATCAGGGCTTGCAGTATAAATGTGATTTCTGTGCACATCATTCATCAAAGGGTAATGACCTCCTTGCTTCAGACCTCTGACCCATAAACCTCCACGTTTCCTGTCAGCTGGACCGTGTCTAAAGTGTTTTCAAGGCCGAGTATCTTACAGGATGACTGAAGGTGGGTAACTACATTGTTCCCTCTGAAACTTCTGCAGAGTCTTGAGCAACACCCATGACAAATTAAAAACGTCATGTTGAAGGAGAGAGATTAGGAACTAGAACTATTGCTGAAACACAAAAAGACACATGGTCATGACCTACTTTTACTTTTCCAGTAATTCAGCTGTGTTCATATTCTCATAGTGGATGCAAAACCCAATACTGATTATTGCTATTGATTAACAAATGTTTAGTAAACAGTGTGACTGATCTATAAAAATATATTTCACTTTTAATTATTTAGCATTTTGGTCCAGGCTCGTTCCCTGCAGGATTGATGACTCCATGACGATGATGATGATCTGATCAGTGATCTAATACATCAGGATTTGGACTGTTCACATGTTTAGATCTGATCACAGGCTGGTCAACCTGCTCTGGCTCAGGTAAGATGCTATGGTTAGCCACACCACTACCCCAGTTCATCTCTAGTGAGGATTTGCTGTAATTCAGCTTCTTCCATCACAAATCTCCCCGCTGCTTAGCTCTGCATTCATCTGCTGAGTCTCTGAGGACTAGTCAGGGTCTATCTGCACAATGTCCTTGACTCAAAACAAATGTGTGCAGATTCTGAGTCAGCTGAGTTGGGTTTTCTGAATTTTTAACTTGTTGGCAAATGGACCAGCTCATGTACCTTTAGAGCCTCTTTGGCTTCTTGCAGAAACAGTTGAAAAAAATAGAAATAAGAATATAAAAGCCAGAGAAGCGACTACAGCAGGATGCAAAACAACACAAAATGAAAGTGACGCTGCTGCTTCCTTCCTTTCTGGTCTGTGGAGGTTTGTCTCCCTCTGGTGGAGTCTGAGGTGTGTTGGTTGTACAGAAAGATGAGTAGGATTAGGAGTAGAATATAAATAAAAATGCATTTTTGAGTGAAATGGTTTAATTTGGCCCAATTCTGACATTGGTTTTGTGCTATTCTGACATCAGACCTGTGCTCCAGGTCTGTGGGTGCCTGGGTTTGTTTTGTCTTTAATGTTCTGTAAATGTAAGTGCAGAAGCAGCTTTAACTGATTAGGATTAATGTTTTATTTCTGTAGATTAGAGTTCGAGTCCAAACTGAGATTATTGTTTTCTCCCTTTCAGCGCTTGGCTCCCTTTCTTCTGGGAAGTGTTTCAGAAACCACAGGAATTCTAACTGTGTGGAAAATGAAGACCATATGTGTGCAGTGAGCACACTCACATTCCTACACTATCTAATAGTGGGACAGATCATAAATTACTCGGTGTCTGACTCTCAGAGTATGTAGCTACGTGGCTAAAGTGTTGGTACACGTCCACTTCAAAAAAAGCACCATGATTTTCACAGGAACCGCTGACGTTCCCAAACACATCTGCCATCTAATGGAGGCGTAGTCGATACAGTCCAGAATTATTATAATACTGAGTGGATTCTTAGACCAAAATTCATTTAGTTCATTACTGCAATCACTAAACTATAAATACTTTATACGAAAAGGTGGGATTGTCTTCGCTAGCACCTAGAAGGTATCAGCATGTGTCCTCATGTGTAAGGCCTTATGTTCTAAGCTGAATCTCATCCACACACTGCACATATATGTGATACAACATGTTCTGGCACGGTTTGTAGTCAAATGTCATAAAGTCAGCGTTTCTCTGCACATTCTAAAACTAAGTGTAAACTTTGTCCTTCATCCTCTGGGGAGAAGGACTAGTGACAGAGGAGTGATTTACTGGACCCTCGCTGAGCAGTGTCTGATGAGATGTCTCACATTTTGAACCAACTTAAATCAAATCAAATCTTTAAACTCGACTCCCAGGACAAAAGCAACTTTTGTTTTATTGTCATGTTTATTTCTTTTAACCCAAATGACAATATTTGATTTCTTAAAAAACAATCCGCTGGTGAGCTCAGAGTATCGTCTGTATGTTTGAGGATGCTGGCAGATTAACATGATGGTGCCAACATGTTTCAACATGAAAAGTAAAAAGCAATCTTGCAAACACTGCCTCTACAAACGCAAAGTAGCACCTGAAATCCCTCCTAGGACCTGCTAAGAGAATGTGTGTGTGTGTGTGTGTGTGTGTGTGTGTGTGTGTGTGTGTGTGTGTTATTTTGTCAGGTCCTTGGGGTTGACCACCC
>OMLM01020870.1:7009-21956 GCA_900302695.1 Helostoma temminkii | reverse complement strand
ACCCTCCCAATGAAAAGCAAAGCGCCCGACGCTTCGTCACGGATTAGGAAAAGAAAGGGACGGTCCACTCTGTACGTCAGATGGCTGTTTGTTGAGGGGGCGCTGGGGTACTGGTTCCCCTCGGGTGCCGTCTCCATGACAACTTTGTGATTGACAGTGCTGAGCGTGGCGGGCTGAGCCGCGATCTTCTCCATGTCTGGGCTCTGAAGCCATTCAGAGAGACCTGTGGGAGGAAAAGAAAAAAAAACACAAAAGAACAAAGACCAGCAGGAGAAGGAAGTGAGAGAAACGTTTGAGGTGCAGCTGCAGTAAGAGGGTTTAGGTAGGAAATGCATGAAGAGACGATCTGGCATACACAGCTGTTAACTTTCATTTCCTGTTGCTATAACTACATGTTGTAGTTATGATTAATACTTTATTCTGGACTGGATAAAGGATATTTTTATAACAGATATTGGATGTTCCTAGAATGAACCTTTCATGTTCAGATATTGTGTATAAAGATCATGATCTTAACTAGATTTCATCATAAAATAAAAACTGAATCCTGTGTAAATAACTATATACATGTTCTGCTGTTTGCAGATGATAACACGCTTTACATGTAATTTCCTCCCACCTGCACAGCTTGTAGCACAGCAGTCATCACTCTGCCTCGGTGATGTGGTTCTAGTCCACTTTGTTGATTTGTTACTACAGTGAGTTTAGTTTTATTGTGAAACCTTGACAGTTGTGCTGGTGCTACCCACCACAACTCACAGACTCAGGAGTCGTTAAGGTTTTTATGCAGATGTTCTCTAATGTGCAGAAGCAGCAGCCTGACAATGACCAGTTACACGTCTTGTGATTTCTTAGTGAAACACAGAACTATGGAAACAAACTTCAGACACTGACGAGTGAAGGAAAAGACAATCATCTGTGTAAAGGCCTTTCCAGTTCTCTATAATAAACTATTCATGGAAAATGAACTAGTTTGTCACACATGAGTGTGTCAAAAACCATAAGGTTTTGTTGCCAAATCTAGACTCACCTAGGTCACCGAGAAGTGGCAGCAGGTCTGTGGAGTAGCTGAACTTCAGGGCAGGCATAGTGAGGGCAACCTGGGCAGGAAGGAGGGTCATGGAAAGGTCCTGAACAAACTCAGCGGTCAGACTCTCCTCCAGCAGAGTCATGTTGGAAGTGACTTCATCAGGCAGGAAGATGAACATGCTGACGTCATCCTGCATCTGAACCTGAGCGATCTGAAACGTTCCAGAAACTGAAATGACAAAACTATTCAAAAGAAACAAAAACAAGCACAAAACTAAACAACTAATGTACACGTATAATTATAATTAGTGTTTGCTAACATTGTTTTAACAAACAAAAGCTAATGTTGCTGTCTAACGATGGAAAGACAAACTGCTTACGTGCAAATAACGACTCACCAACTTTGAAGTACATTTTTAATACCTAAGACACTTTTTTAAAGACTTTTCAAGAGCTGCAGATTCTCTGCTGTCACATACAGCAACTTGTGTCAGTGCAGACAACACTAACCGTGCAGCTTAAATCTGAGTCGGCTCCCATTTTCACAGGATAGTTATCCTGTTGCATCATGGGAATGTGGACAGGTGTCCCACCATCCACTTGAAAATTGCCCAGCTCTCCACTCTGACTGAACCGAGTCACCCACTTCCCTGTTTGCAGACAGAAAATGGACTAATAATTGGTCCTCAGCTGCATACAGAACTAAAAGCTACATATCTTTTAAGTAGCATTAAACATGGTGAGAAACGAAACACCACAAACCTTTAAAGAAGGCAGCGCTCACAGTGTTCACTCCTGAGTTCCGCGGCAGTGGCTTTGTCAGGAAACGCTGCACCTTCCCTCCTGTCTCCTGAGACACCCAGTCATTGATTTCTTTCATATCTTTGGCTCCTCCAAGAAGCGCCTTGGGACGAACGCCATATTGCTGCTCCACAAGTGTAAAGAAGTCCTGCTTCAGACGAAGTCCTGTGTCCAGACAGTTCAATCAGTCACTTTAGATTCACATGTGCAGAAAAGACCTTAGGGTGCTGTGAAAAAGTATTTACCCACTTTGTTTGATGATGTGAATCATTTCAGTGTGACAAATATGCAAACTAATGTTAATATCACACAAAGATAACCTGAGTAAATACAAAATGCATTTTTTAAATGATGATTTCATTCATTACAGAAAAAGCTCCAAACCTGCCTGGAAACTGCTCCCTGAACCTAACAACTGCTTGTTTCACCATCAGCAGCAACAACTGCAATCAAGATTTTGGCAATTGGAGCATGAACAACAGACTATCATGGTCAACTGCTCAATGTGCCTTATTGCCAAGAATGCTCCTCATGATGGAGAATTACATAGAACAGTACACAGGATCGTATCATACATATAAAGACACGACATACTAAAGTGTATATGTAGACACATAGTTGAACATGTAGACTACAGAGAGAGGGTGGTGATGGTAGAAGCAGCAGGACTTCACACTGCTCCAGTGATCTACTGAAGATACATGTGAACAGTGGAGGCAGATGGTCAGCACAGACTTTGAGGCAGACAGGTGAGGCTCCGTCTGGGTCCAAGTAACCCTTGTCTTTGTTTCTTTAAGACTCAGTAATGTAAAGGGGGGTGTTGTCCTGTAGTAGTGATGAACTGGGCAGGGCTGGATTTTGACTGAAAGTCTGTATTTCGGAAGTTCCTGGGACTGCACTGCCTCTAATAATGAAATTCCTCAGTTCAGCATTGTGGTCTACTGAACAGCTGGAAACCCTGCAGATGTAGCACACGGTCTGGGGTGGCTTCGTGCAGAAATGTTTCCATGAAACACAGAGCAGCTGAGTTAGCAAAGTCCTTGTTGATGTGTGTGATGAGAAGCGTGTTGGTTTAGTGTGAGATAAGTGGAACCTTTGTCAGGTCTAAGCTCTAAAAACTGCGTTGACAGAGTTTTACAAGCTCACTTGCTTGTTTACCTCATTTGCGTCTCCTCTTGTGTTTGTATAGAGTCCCACTGCGCCTCTGCTTGAGAAGTCCGACAAAATGTCCATAATCCAAGAAAAGACGGGTGCAGAATTGTTGAGTGAGTTGTCTGTGGTGTGGTTAATCAGAAAAAGAGGGACAGATACATGACAAGCAAACAAAAGCAGCAAAAACACAAGAGAGGTCCGCTGCAAGGCAGCCATACACAGAGCCGTCATCTGCGTCTCCACCTGGGCTTATACTGTGCCGCTGCGCCAGAACGTCCATAGTAGTGGAAAAGTGATGCAGCATTGTTGAATGTGTTGAGTCTAAGGTTTGGCAGTTTGTCTCTGGTGTAGCTAATCGGATGAAATGTAACAGAAATACTAACAAACAAACAAAAACAACAAAAACACAACAGAGCTCCACACCAAGGCAGCCATGTTGGAAGGTTGATATGGTGTTTTTTTTATGAAACGTTGTGTTAGTTTTACACCAGATGTAACAGGACACACACCTTCAGCCTCTGTTTATTTGTCCAAAAGTCTTTTTAGCAGAGACGAGCCTTTGTGTTGTTTTTGGTCAGCAGTGTCTTTCACCTTCAAACTCTCCATGAAGCCATTTTAGCTCAGTCTCTTTCTTATTGTTGAATCATGAACACTGACCTTCACTGAGGCAGTGAGGCCTGCAGTTCTTTACATGTTCTGGTTCTTTTATGAGTCATTGTGTTCTGAGTAATTTTGAAAGGTCCTGGGAAAGTTCACCACTGTTCCAAGTTTTCTCCATTTGTGGATAATGTCTCTCACTGTGGTTTACTTGACTCCCAAAAACTAAGAAATGGCTTTAAAACCTTTCCAGACTGATGCATGTCAATTACTTTAATGTTGTCTCATCTGTTTTTAATTTCTTCAGATCTCAGCATGATATGTTACTTTTTGAGATCTTTTAGCTGCTTCACTTTGTCAGACAACTTCTATTTAAGACAGCAAGTGCAAATGTCAAGTGAAATTGAACTCAGCTTTCCAAAAATGTGGTAATCACATTTCATTCATGATTTAGCAAGGGGGGCAATTCCTTTGTCACAGGCAGGTTTGGACAGCTTTTCTCTCATAATATATCAAATCACCATTCAAAAACTGCCTTGTGTATTTACTCAGGTTATTTTCATGTAATGTAATGTTTCATGTAAAATTTGTTTGATGACCTTAATTTTCACAGCAGTGTAAATGACAAGAACCAAAGGTTTTGTGTACTTTTATATGGAGCTTAAGAACAGGGAGCAAAACAATGAAACAAAGTCCAGTTTTAATATGTTCACTGGTTCACCATCACTGGAGAATTATGCCTTCATAGGATCAGGGAGTTTTTGGCTGGGATCAGGTTCAACACCATAACACACAAATGTTTTTTTAAGGCTAGTGGTTCCCAAGCCCGGTCCTGAAGGTACACTGTCCTGCTTCTTTTACAAACTATGCTTTTACTGCCTCTGATTGGCTGAACACACCTGATCCAGGTAATCAGCAATGGGTAGGACAGGGATAGTTGGCAAACAGGAAGGGCAGTGTGCTGGACGACCAGGGTTGGGAATCATTGGTCTAGGCTACCAAAAACTGGCAGATCACTTTCCTTGGCTGTTCCGTGTTTCCTCCCCTAGTGAACGTCATATAACAAAAACATGCTGCACAAATCTGAATTTTAAACCTGTAAAACTGTGCACTCACTGTGCACAGTGCAAAACTAATAATAATGTACTTCTAAACAAGATACCCATCCCATCACACAACCCAAATAAACTCACGTCGTGCCAGGTAGATGCGTGCAGCTGTGCTCAGGCCTTTCCCAGATGTCCTGACTGAGGCCAACAGGTCTTTCAGGGTATTGTGGAGCTGAGGATCCTGCAGGGTGTGGTACCTAAGGGCCCTGTACAGCTGCCTCTGAGCACCCTCAGACCCTCCTGAGAAACAGGAGGGAGGGTATTATTTGAGAACCTATGGACTTTGGCCGTTCAGACATGATCACATCAGAGAGCATTGTATCCAACAATAAGTGTTGTAGCTCTGTTTTTGGTCTCTACCACCTTCTGAGACAAACCCTTAGTTTATTTAGGCGTATGATTTTATTTTCATCTCACATATACTAAGAGTCTAAGACATTTGTGTGCAGTTACATACATGTACTTCACTGAAGACAACAGGCATAAGGGCTATTAAGTAAAATATTGTGGTTTTTTGGATGGTTGACCATAAGAAACTGTGTCACTTTTTGTGCTTATTTCAAGGTTTGGAAAATAATTTTGGTTCTGTGATTTATTGATGTCACTGTTTCAGAGAGTGTCACATCAAGAGATACTGCTGCAGTGAGAGCTGGTGGTTACTTCATTATGGTGGATCAGTGGACTGATTAAAGCAACACAGGGAAACATTTACCAGCGTCCCTGTACAATGTGTCAATTATATGAAGCTCAGATAATCACTTTAGGTTTCAGGTTTGTCTTGAGAAATCTGCTCTCAGACCTAACCTGAAATTTCCAGCCTTTGCAGGATTGTAATTTATGTGAATTATGAAATATAATGACAACTGTGGTGTTTCTATTGTCTCTGTCTGGACAGTCCTGTGATCCCACAGTCTCACACTCGTCTGGAACAAAGCAAAAACAGCCTCACCACTAAATCTCATGCTGTGACAATAATGACCAGTGAAACGGTGAAATAACTCTCTACAGGTTTGGCTGACACACACTTTCACAAGGTGAGGGCCAAAGCCAAAGCACCAGTGTGGTTTTAGTTTGTAGTGTGTGTGTGTCTTCACCCATGGACAGCTGCGTCATCACTGCAGACACGCTGATGGGGGCCAGGAAGACGTTGGTCGCAGCTTCACGACTCGCCAGAGCGCGGAACAGGTTGTAGCCAAAGTCTGAGGTGGCGGCGCCCATCTTTGTAGCGGGTGTGGTGAAGAGCTCCACATGTTCCTCCTCGGCACCTGTCTCCTCACCTTCAGTCTCCACCTGGAACAAACCAGTAAAGACAACAGCGGATTTGTGGATTTAAAGATAATGTATGTGTTTTCTCTTTCTTTACACTGGGCCCCAATCAGTGGTGTGTGTGTGTGTGTGTGTGTGTGTGTGTGTGTGTGTGTGTGTGATTTTATATCCAAAACTAACTGGTTATTTATTTTATATATCTTCTTTAACATCAGAAAGTTTAACCATAGTTGTATACTAACTTGTCATCACTTTATTTATGTATGTGTGTTATTGCACGTGTGTGACACCACATTAAAGACTATATATATATATGTAACTATAGAGACTTAGTTCATGGTAAAACAGACTGGTGACACGTGGAGACAGGTGATGTGGTTACCTGAGCCTGACAGAAGCTCAGGACGACTCCAAACACCAGCAGGAAAGTTGTTTGCTTCATCCTGAAAGACAAACTATTTGTCATGTGACAGTGTATTTTCTAAAACAAAGACATTTGCTAAAGACGAGTAGTTAGAAATGTTTTCCCATTTAAAGTAGTAAATATCTGGTCAGAGAATAAATCAACAAGATTAAGAATCTGATATTTGATAAAAGCTTTCAGTCAGAACTAAAGATGGTTATTACTGCATGTTATGTCTTTATTTAAAAATAAAATCACAATTTCATTTCAGTCCTTAAAATCTAACATGCTGGTCATGACTGATACAACTAACTGAAGATACTGAAAGCAAAGCCTTCCAGTTTCAGATTCAGAGACAATGACGGTTAGAACCACATCATTTCCTGGCTGTGTTTTGTTTAACTGCAGCAGAACGCCACAAAATTATACAACCTGCTTAAAGTTCACCATGAAATATAATCTGAGCCATCAGGACCATGAAAAACCTGATGAACTATTTCTGCAGCCTGAGAGAACAAACCCCTACAAGTTTATGTACAGCAACTTAATCCAAACAAGTTCCATAGAGTCAGCTCTCAGTTCTGTTTTAGATAGATTTTGAGTAAAATCTTTTCATCATGGTTTTTTGTTGTAGCAGCTTCAATGCAGCCACAGGCTGAGTCTTAGAGACACATGGTGCTTGAACAGTAAAACACTGAGGTGAAAGGTCAAACACAGTTTGCTTTGACCTTCTGTTCACATCTGGACCTGGTTCTTGTGGTTTCAGAAAAACAAAAGCCTGTCATTTGTACCTCACCCATCCACACACACACACACACACACACACACACACACACACCACATGCCTGCAGACCTGATGGGAAACCCAGATGCTCCTTGGCTGCAGATTCTTTCTGCCCACAGCTCAAAGGAAACTGATCTTTTCTTTCCATCACTTCCAAACAATGAACATTTGATGCTCCTGGATGTAAAGAGGAGTCTGACAGAGCGATTAAGATTCAGTCCTCTACTGCACTGCATGTGGTTTTATTTTCTAGTATCAGTGTATAAACTAAACTAAAATACTTTTAAAACTGACAGGCAGAGCAGTGTAAGAACGTGACACAACAGTCACACACAACTGGAGACATGATGTGGTTGAAATGTTCAGCAGAGCTGCAAACAAGCTCAGCACTCACTCATTTCAGCCTGATGTCTTTGTCAGGTGTTAAAAAGTCTTTCACACATGTTTATTTAATTAGACTTAATGTGTGTTGAGACTGAGCCCTGACCCTGCTGCTGTTCCACTGACCTCTTATATAATCCTGTGGTGGAAAGTCTCCACTTGTACTTGTGATTCTTGGCACTGAGCTGCAGCCTGACATGGAAAAGCTGAACTGGAAAAAATCTCCACCAACTGGGAGCAGACTAACATGTCCTGAAGTCACAACATGTGTGTTACAGTTAAAGTTAATATAAATCTTTCATCAAACTGCGAGGATTCATTCATCCTTAATGCCAAAAGATCAAATAAAGAATTCTCTTCAGGTTAAACAAACCTTTATTTGATCTTCAGTCGGACATTACGCGCAGATCCTGCAGCACATTAACTAAGAATTCTTCAGCACTTACAGACTGTGACACTGAAAAGCAAAAAGTTCAAAGTCGTGCGTAAAAGCGCAGGAAAGCGAACTCACCTCCTCTGCTCCCGGTCGGTCCACGTCGCGCAGAGTCTCTGTTCCTGCAGAGGAGACGAGTCTTCGCTCCGTTGACGCCTCCTGGATCTGTGCCCGCGCCGGCGCGCGTACAGCTGCGGCCAGCACAGTGCCGGGAACGCGCAAGTAGGAGAGAAGCTGCTGAACGAGTCTCAACAGAAGTCAGGATGGTTTCGCTGTGCAGTTTAACATGCAGACAAGCCAAACACTGTGTTTTGTACCAGCCCAGATCCTTTAATCCACATTGTGTTAGGTTGATGGTAGTTAAAGTTGGGGAGGCAGATGGCCCAAGGACCCTGGCAACTCTTACAGTGTTGCACTAATGGTGAAGTTCTTGTGTGGGCGACAGTCATTACTCTTAAACCTGCTCTGACACTGAGCTGCAGACTAATCTACAGCGGGAAAATCATCACTGGTTTTGGTTGCATGTTGCCATTGTCCAGTGTTCTGTTATTCTGGCCTTTAATAACATGTTGTTATGTAATAGTGTGTAAATGACTGAGTCCAGGTTCCACAAACCAACAAACCAATGATCTGTGTGGAACTCTTTCATATGACTGGAGTGGCTGTCTGTTATAAGAGCGGCCACACGTACAGAGCGGGCGTTCGGTGAAACTGTGCTGCTTTTGACGTCAGGATCCAAATTGTGGCGCGTCTTGAACATTGGCACCAAAATGGCGGCTGGGGTATTACCTATTTTCATCTGTGAAAAATGCCAGAAAATAACTGTGTAAACAAAGCAATTTGGTTGGGATATAGCATGAAGGCATCAGGGTTAGGTTTAGCTATTAAATAAACATGGCTCGGTGTGGAAAGTTGTCTTGGACTGTTGGACCCGAACTGTCACCTGTCCACTCCCACCTCGTCCTTGCAAAATTTGAGGGCAGAAATAATTGGTGGATATATAATGCTCACTGTAGCGGCTTAGACATCGTCAAAAGGTAGATGTAAGTGTAGATTGTTTTTAGCAGCAGTCACAAACGTTCTACAATGTTGTAGTTCACAGGAGAACAGTCCTACAGGGTAAGGGATTAGAGAAACCTGATTTGTAGGTTTTTCTCTGAATACTCAGATTTTTGTGCCATGTATACACATAACCAGGTTTCTTATCAGCTTTTTACAAAAGCATATGTGCAGGACAAAATGCTGCAAGCACTCATCATAATCAGAGAGGAGCATCTGTGTTGTGTGTTGTTAACATGCAAATGTCCTACACTTAATACTGGGACAGACACTTTCCTGCAGCATGCTGCCAGGATCTGCTTTGCTTTCAGTCATTGAAGAAAGAAACATGAACTAATTCTTGTTTTGTGACTGCAAACACAATTCAAAATTGTAAACACTGAGCAATAAAATGTTTGAACTGAGAGTTTAGCTGCGAACAAAATGAGCACATCCTCAAACATGGTCTTAATCATTTGATCAAAGTGAGGACTATGAACCGAAACTGTGTATGGAAATGAGCATCAATTTAAATAGGCTCTTAAGTACATAGACACTCAATTCTGAGGCAAGAATATAAAGCAAATGGATGTTTAACATTCAAAAAATAAGTATCTTTTCTTGGAAAGTATCATCTTTCAACAATATGCATTGCAATTACCTCTTTTACCCACAAGACAAATATCAGCCTTTTTATTTCCCCCCTGACTTAATTTAATGTGGAGAAAACATCTGCAAAGAAAAAAAGATATTGTACAGCACAACTTCCAGGAAAGAATGTTTTGTATGAAAGCAGTCTCAGGTTTCCTGTCAAGGAATTTTCTACGGTGTGTCTACAGTGCAGTGCATCTTCAAATGCATTACCAGACCTGATAAGTGCATTAAAAACTGTCACCAAACAATTACAGCATCAGAAAGCTGTTGTATTTCATTGATGTCATAAACATATTGACAAAAATATTAATCTGCTCTAATTTTTTGTATTGCAACTAACATGTTCTTATATAATTCTAATTTTTAGTTTCTTGAACTACAGTGCCTTTAGAACAACACAACAGCTTTGACTTGGGATGAATTCCCACTTTCCAGTTGTTATGAAACTGGTTCATTTTAAATCTCACCAAGAAAGAAACAAGTGTGTTTTTCCAACTGTTAAAGCTTTAATGAGTAGTATCAAATTTTAGGCAGGTACAGAGTTGTCTGGTTTATAGCAGGTTTTATCATCCTGTGTCTCCTTCTGTGCATTACTGTTCTCCTGTCTATTAACATGCTCAGTTGGTCCTTCTCACCAGTGGGGGTGCTACATGATTGCGTGCTGCTTTCTTCTGCTGACTCTGTCTCGTTGCATGATATGTTGCTGTGTTCATCGTTTAAGTCTCTGTTCCTGACTTTGTCTATCACAGGTTGGTCGTTCATAGTGTTGTTGCTGTGAGGATCGTCATTGAGCATGAGGTCCTTGTTGGGCGCAGGGTTCGTGACAACACCCATGAAGAGCGGAACCAGCGAGGCGTCATCGATGAGGGCAAATAGAAAGGGGGAGTTAACAGAGAAACCGGAGACAGAGCGCATGGAGGTTACAACTGTGGTGGCAGACGCCTCAACACCTTCTTCACTGAGTTCTACAGTGCTGGCATGGCGGACGCTTGTCACCCTCAGAGGTTGGTCAGAAATACCAGAGAGGTCAGGAGCTGAAAACAGAGAGCCAAGGCCTGACACAGAAAGAGAGAAGAAGAAATATTTAGCTAAATAAATGGGGGAGGACATGTTTGCACGTGTGCAGTTGGTGTACAGGAAGAAGTCCACATGGACAGTGAAACTCCTGCAGTATAATTTCTGGTATGAATTAATGTGGAAACAACACTGTCTAAGAAACTGTCTCAAAAAGCATAACTTTTATCATTTAATTCACTGGAATAGCTGATGTTTAAAAGGTATTTCAGGTATTGGGAAGCATCTCTACCACCACTGTATCGACTGTAGCTTGATTCTTCTAGACATCTCTTCTGGCTCAAAGCTCACCCATGCTGGTCAGTGCTTCCTGAAGCTCCTGGCAATACTGCAGCTTCACCTTTGGTAAGTTGACCTGCATGGTTCTCTCCTGAGGTAGACGTCTGTAGAGGTCTGAGATGTTCAGTTTGGGAAGTAAAAATGACATGTTTGTCCTGCCTGGCAAGGGAAGGACGATTAAGAGACTGGTGTTTCCCTTGAAAGGAAAACTGGCAACCTGGAAGACAAAAAAATCATTTCTTCAGCTGTGTGATAATAGACAGTATCTGCACTAGCAGGGATGTATCCATGGACGTCTGTGTTACCTGTGCTTGGAGCTCGGGATCATCCAGAAGGCGGAGAGGGTAATGGGAAGATTTCATCATATCCACTGACACTGAGTTCTGGCTGTCCAGGTAGAAGGCTCCCTTAGAGGTTACTAGGGGGTCAAATCGAGTCTGCCACTCACCTGACAAGAACAGGGAGGATAGAGAAGGAATAATTTGTTACTTAAATATATTGCTCAAATTATCGTCCTTGGTTCTAAGTTTGCATATTTAGAAGAAGGATCATTGGACCAGCACTGAATTCTGCTACAGGTGTTCCTGTATACATTTACACATCCGTATGTATGCACATGTATGCTGCTGATGTTCTGCTTCTGGTTCAGATCAAGATCTCTGAGACCATTGTTCTTTCTCAGTAGTGGCAATTGCTCAGTCAAACTGATGACAACTCCCAAGCTTCTCTAGACATTACCTGGAGGAAATGTAGGTCTCAGTTGGTCCAGACTTTACCAGACCGTGACTGGTCGAGACAGACAGACACAGACTGAGGATAGCTGTGAGGTGCATTCCTTTGGAAGAGGGTGAATAGATTGGAGACAATTTATCCAGACACAGTCCAGTGCACTGTCACATCACAAACACTGGCTCTCATTATTTGTTGTTTTTCTTTTAGTTGCTGACCCAGCATGTCTGACTTGGGTACAAGCAAATATCTGAGATTATATTTTATACATATGGAAATGTATTTGGTGTTACAGATTGGCCCAGACCTGGTCCAACAATCAAATCATAATCCTAATCAGCTCAGCAATCAAACTGTGTGTACCCACATCAATGAGGTAGAAAACTAACATTTAATTAAATAAACTGACTCAAATATCATCATATTGGGCGCTCACTCATTAAGGCTTTGCTCCACGCATGTACTACGATAGCAATATGTTTCTGTTCTATGTTTTGACTGTGACTATGATGAGTGGTTTTTGGTTAAATGGTCCACCTTTAAAGTACACAGCATTCATGAGCATAAGCATCACATCATGTGGAATATTTTCCAGGAAGTTGGGGATGTGGCCTTTGGTAACATTCTCCACCCACTGGTTGACCTCTTCCACAGACACCAGAGGGACAGGCTGTGATTGGTACCTGAAATAATCACATCTTTTTACTTTCACAGCAAACTTAGCATATATACATTGGTGTACATGTAGAAAAACATTGTCATTATGGCAATTTGGTACAGGTTGAACACTGACTCTTAAGATAGAACCTTTAGTATTGTCATTCACCATTAACTGAGACATATAAAACTACAGTGCTGTGCAAAAGTATTTGCCCCCTTTTTGTATATTTGTCACACTTAAATGATTCAGATCATCAAACAAATTTTAAATTTACACAAACTTAACCACAAACTGATGGGCGGACATTCTCATTCAGGATTTTTTTGGTAGAGCTCAGAATTCGCGGTTCCATCAATTATGACAAGTCGTCCAGAGTGTGAAGCTGCACAGCAGCCCCAGACCATCACACTACCACCACCACGTTTGACTGTTGATATGATTTTAGTTGTACACCAGATGTAACAGGACTCAACTTTTGTCTCATCAGTCCACAGAATATTTGCCCAAAAGTCCTGAGGGTAATCAACATGTTTTTTTTGGCAAATGTGGCAGTAGTCAAAGCAGTGGCTTTTGCAGTGGAACTCTCCCATGATGCCATTTTCACAGTCTCTTTCTTATTGTTGAATCATAAACACTGACCTTAACAGAGGCAAGTGAGGCCTCAGGTAAGGTGAGGAATGCGCTTCACAAGTATGCATAAGTTCTAAGTTTTATGGCCTCTTGGACGAGTCATTGCTGTGCTCTTGGCCACTCCTGGGAAGGTTCACCACTATTCCAAGTTTTCTTCATTTGTGGATAATGGCTCTCACAGTGGTTTGCTGGAGTCATATCCTGTCTGGATTACTGTAATGCCCTGTTGATGGGGTTACCACATGCGCAATCAGACCCCTCCACATGATCTAAAAAGCAGCAGCACGTCTTTTTTTCTAAATCAGCGTAAAAGGACACATGTCACACCACTCCTCAGATCTCTGCACTTGCTTTCTGTAGCTGCTGCATCGGGTTCAAAGCTCAGAATGGTGGAATGATATTACAAAACAAGACGAAGGCAAAAAGTTTTTCACAGCACTGTACATTTTCTAAAGAATGAACCAATTTAGGACCCCTACATAAAGGCCACATCATTTGGCCTGTGTATGTGTGAGAGGCAAATATAGATGGTACCTGGCCAGAGAGTTCTCAACAAAAGACGACTTCACTTCAAATCCTGACAGATAAAAGAGAAAATACAAAATGTGAAAAAAACTAATTTGCTTCTACAAACCATCACTAGTTCAACACTAATCAGTACACACCTGGTCTCAGGTACATGCGTGCAGCCACATCCAATGATGTGTTGCTGAAATGAGGTGCAAGGCTCCCCAGTATATGATGGTAACATGGCAGACTATGGGCATGAAGGCTCTTCAGCAGCAGCTCCTCCATTTCATTGCGAGCACCTGTGAGAAAAATTCCACCCAAAGGAAATATTTTTAAAACTATATAGGAAAATAGATGGGACCAACACAATGCAAAAGAAACAGCCCCTACAATACACACTTTTACAAAACTGCAGACTGGACTCCAGATTGACAAATTCTTTACAATATGCTATTTCAATTAGATGCAGTTAGGAGAAATAAATTGCTTATGTCAGAGTATTCAGTTTTTTGGCTTTCATCTGGTTTGGAATTCTCAGTGTATAGTTGATATATAAAAGACTGAGAGAAAAACCACATGATGCATTATGTTTCATTGCTGGATACATATAATGTTTGTGTAGTTCTATGGTCAGTCTATGATAGCGACAATGCTTGTAAACTGGCTGTGTATATACTGTGCAGATATTTGTGCACCACTGACTGAATGGTGACCTGACCTAAGGTGAGCTGAGCGAGGGCAAAGGCGAGGCTGAGAGGTGACAGGATAACGTTCGGCTGCTGTGGACCAGTTGGAAGGTTTTCCAGGAGCTGTATACCCAGTCTCTCTATGGCACCCCCAATGGCCCGGTGTTCCTCAGGGCTGTACACCCGCTGTCCTCCGCAGCTGTCAACCATCTCTGTCTTTTCCACTGCAGGACCGGAACCATCGAGAGATTGTGGAGTGGGTTCGTCCTAACAACAAGACAGACATAATTTACTTTCTGAAGTGTACAGTCACATAAAAGATTTTTGCAAAGCAAAGCAAAATATTTGCTTTTAGTGCTTAAAAAAGTTGTTTACTAGACTGAGGTTCTTCTTACAGTCAGTCCCAGGTGGCAGAGACAAAGTAAGAGAAGAAGAAGACACGGCTTCATCGTCAAGCAACCAACCTGCAAAAACAGAAACATCAAGATGAATTCAGGAAATTTGACTTTGGGAAAAAGTGTGTCTTCCAACACATGTTGAATACTGACAAACAATTCAATTCAATTCAATTCAACTTTATTTATATAGCACCAAATCACAACAAAAGTCATCTCAAGGCACTTTACAATGTTTAAGGTTTAAGACCTTACAAAACAACTAAATAATAGGGAAAACCCAACAAATCCCCCTTTGAGCAGCACTAGGAGACACTTCAAGATTCCTCAGTAGTG
>OMLM01020869.1:2127-19970 GCA_900302695.1 Helostoma temminkii | reverse complement strand
GCCAAGGGCTGTCCTCTGACGCGGACTACTATGGCCATGAGATGGTAGGTTTGTCTTCCCTGCACTGACTGACACACTGCTCCTGTTAGAAAAGGGCTCTGTCTCTTTACCTGCAGGGCTTCACGCGATATTTAGATATTTAATTAATCCTTCCATAGTTATTGCAATTAAGTTTGAATCTAAGGGAAAAACAGCAGAGGCAGAACTGCTGGTGAAATATGCAACACACATGCCAGAAGCTGAGTAATAAAGATAATAACATAATAATACACATCAAAAAGTTTTCTTACACCTGGAGCAACTTGAAATCACATGTTCTCTTGAGGTTGGGTGTGAATGTTTGTCCTCAGCACAGACTTGTACAGCAGTTCTAACGGTGCATTTGTGTGGCCTGCGGCTTTCATTTGTAGTCAGTGTAGTCAATATAGAGTCTAGTGGGAGAACGTTATAGCAGGTAGCAAGATGCAAGCCACAGCCAAGTCAGTTTAGACACAGTATCCACGTGTCACAGTAGCTTTAGTAAAGGAATGATTCGTCTAATGCTAAAAAACAGTCCTCACAATAATCCTCCATGTCTCCATCCTCCGCTAGGCTCCCTGCTCGCTGCCAGAATCTCTGAAGCTCTGCAGCTCCACGGATCACAGCAGCTACTCGCCGCAGGACTCTTTCTCCTCCTCCTCTTCCTCCTGCTTTGACTCTCCTCCCAGGATGGAGTCCAGCTACCACGGCTTCGCCTCAGAGCAATACCACTACCAGCACTGCAACGTCCAAGACTGTTACTACTTGTCCCAATGTTGGCAGGGCCAGCAGGAGAGCGTCTCCGTCCCTGAGTACCCACCTTACTGCAACCCCACAGACTATATGTACTCCTACTCTGTGGAAGAGAACTATTTTAAGAGGGATTTGCAGATGAGCTCCGAGATGTGTTACAATGTTCTATGATGAGACCTTCAACAGTATTGTTTTGTCTTCTCACTGTAAATATGATTCTGTGCGACCGTTTGCTCGATGTTTCCCTTTTGCATTTCAGGGTGCGTGTTCTGACTGACTTTTGTATTGTTGGAGTGAAAATGTTGAGTGATGAATGGATGGAAAGGCTGGTAATTTTGCATCAGTGACTTTTTGTACTGCTTAAATTTATTTTCATACACATTCCTTGTTGCTATAAATAAATAAATAAAATGTGGCAGATCACCAATGTGACAGTCTGTTCAGTTCAGTCCTCAGCATCTGCTCCTGCAGCTTCACAGTTTCTACCCAGAACAACACTACAGTTAGCTTCCACGTTGCCTATAAGGTTGGGTCTCCTTCGGTTGCTGTATACATGTTACAGAGGAGTGCAAAAATGTGGGAGGGGAGTGCAAATAACATGTTGGGACTGAACTGCTCTGTAATGCAACACTTTGCACTGAAGGGAAGAAGCTTGAAAGTTGACTCATGGTTGAAAATGAAAAAAAATGTGAAAAGTGTTTGACTTGGCCTGAGTTCATGTATGATTTTTTTTCCTTTTGACAGACAAATACAAAGTTAATACAAAGAATCTTTAGGCACTGAACCACCAAACCTACAAGTAGTGAACAGTGTGTTCTGCCTCCTGATCCACAGCTGCACCAACATTTGTTTTTCATGCATATTTTTCATTCAGCAGCAAACCCAAAATTTTAATAAGCCAAAGACAGTAGGAGTTACACCATCGAGCAGCACACTGTTGTACTGTCCTCTGACCTCTGTGTGTAATTGGCACTTGCTTGAAGCTGACAGTGGTTAGAGGGAACTTGATGGCAGATGGCAAATATCAAAAATATCACAGATATTGGTTTTTCAGTAGAAATCAAATCCCTTCATGACAAGAATCAGTGCAGAAGGTTCTTGGCAGCCTCTGACCTGCAGTCACTCTGATGTCTGATCTGAAGCCAGACTGAGCCACTTTCCACCTGACGAGGTAAACACACCACATAAAGTTCATTGAGATCCACTGACCCTGCCTCCTGGTAATATGCCAGATTCAAACTATTAGTGTCAACACATGCAAAGAACAGATTAACCAGGCGCCTGTCCTGTCCTGTAAATCATAAAATGGATCATATGCTCAGAGTTTGAAACCACAACTCAAATTGTTTTTGGTTTTTGAAAGAGAGACACAAAATGAGTTTGGGACATCAAGAGGTGAAAAGATATTTAAATCACATCAAAGTTAAGATCATCTAAAATAATAGTAAAAGCTGTATAGTATTTTCTAAATTATTTTCTTTTGATCTTTGAAAAAATGTGATGAAAGAATTTGATGCTATTTTGCATTTACATTCTTATACATGTGTTTATATTCACACCACTGCTACAACAGAAAGCAATCCAGTATGTGACGATGCAGTGACAATCATTTGGATCAGAGATGTTATTATTTTAAACCGAAATGCTGAACTTTCACCTTTTTGTAACAGTGGAGGCTATGATTGGCTGCTTTTGCTGCACTGCTTGATAATGACTGTAACTCTGGCAAAAGGTTTGTCCTCAGGTGATCTCACTCTTGTGCCTGTAAATCCTGTACAACATCATACCACAGGCCATACATTTGTTTGCATGTGGTGACACGGCTCCTAATTTGTAAGGGAGAGTGACAGCACCCCTGGCTGGAAAAGGGCATCCATACAACCTCCCAGATTGTTCTCAAACACAGACCCATCTTCCACTTGTTCCTTTGCTTCCAAATGTGTCAAATGTAATAGAAAAAGTGGCATCTTTTGTGCACAGTTTGGGGCACATTCCTAAATTTAGCCTAAATTAGATATGAAAGTCTGATCCTTCCCTGAGCTGAAACTTTAACATTTCTGTCTAAACTTATGGAGTGTAGCTTCACGTGTCCTCACACCACCTCCTCAAACCACTATAAACATTTTACCCAGCAGCACTAACCGAAAGCGCAGCGTCAAAGCTGTCAACCCCAAAAGGCGCACAGTAATCTGCTGCAGACAGAGACAAGGTTAGGACTCCCAGGCAATCAAGAGAAAGGGATGTGGAATGTCTGGCACCTAATGGTCACCAGCGGAGTTTGAAACTGATCAAGATCTGATCCACCCTAACTTAATCTGTGTCACGGTAAACAAGCCTGAAGTCATCTGTGGTGTCCTCGTTTCACCTCGGGGGTCACTCCCACAGCATTCTTGAGACTGGCATTTAGTTTGACAAGGCTGCACGAGAAGGTAGGTGTCTGTGTTTATCTGTGTGTGTATGTGTTTACACGTTTCATCCCTTCAGGGGTCTGATAAGGCTCCAGTGATGAGAAAGCTAGCAGGGTACTACAGCAGTGACTCACAACACCACACATCTTTATCCAAGTTGTGTCTCTGTGGAGTGGACACTGGCACTATGAGGATTGCACGGTTTAGCTGCTGTTTTACTAAGTCAACTGAAATTTCCATTTTTGAACATAAACTGTATAAAATGTGGGATTTTACATGCTTATTGGAATTGAATATTTGAAGCACTCTGCAAAATGTAAATAAAAACAGAAAGCGATGCTTAAGTTGAGAAAACAGTCTAAAACATTCAAAGAGTGCAATAAAAAGCAGAGGTGATCTAACGCAGTATTGACCATGTCCCTGTCCCAAATCAAACACATGCTTTAAAACCTCTAAACAACAAAAAACCGCCACATGGTTAAAAAGGCATGACTTTGCCCCCCTGGGGCAGTTCCCAGCTCTTTATGATTGGTAGTCTTACCTCAACCCAGCTTTGACACTGTATTAGAGAAAAGTGATAACATTTTACAGTTGTGTGTATTTTATTTGAACCTGCATTTGTTTTATTACTTCTGACACATTTTAACTACTAGCTCCTTCAGTACCAGGACAATACTAAACCATGACATGGGCTGTGTTGTATTCAAATATATGGAGATGTGGTGTCTTCATTCCACAATCCAGAGGCTTAGAGTTTAGACTAACTGGCAACTTTAAATTAGCCATAGATGTCAAAGCAATTGTCTGTGTCTGTGACACACGGCAACGTGTCCAGGGGGTCCCCACCTCTCATCCAATGACAGCTGTGATCAGCTCCACCCTCACGTTAATATATGAATGGAGATGTGCAGGCATTTTCACATGATGTTAAATTGGCTGTGACTCACAGATATTTCTTAGAACAGTTTTTTTCCCTTTTCTTGGACAGTTTTACACCGAAACTTGGCCTGTGGGCTTTTGCTCAATATTTCATTATCAGATAAAGCTGCAGAACAAGTATGTGAAATATTTTTTCTGTCTACAGGTGTCTAATGACGAACGGCAAGTTGAATCCAGTTATGAAAACAGAAGCACGTTTAGTTTCTTCAACAAGTGTGTCCTTGACCCCTGGTGCCAGACGGGCTCATCTGTGCCAAACGTGTTCAGTCTATTGAAAAGTCACATCCAAGGCTGCAAAGTGTGTGTGTGTGTGTGTACAGAGTGTATTCCACAGATCCTGTTGGCATGCTCCTGCTGAACAAGCACTTGGAAATCCCCCTGCAGTGTCTTGGCATGTCGCCCGCACTCAGGCCACAGCACAGCTCCTCAATCTGATTTTATTTGCCAGTTGTAATGACTGAGCGTGCCGACAAAGACAACACTCTTTTTTTATGGCAACTCTAACTTTTATTAAGTACACCTTTACGGGAACATTTAGTTTACTCATTTACAGGCCAGTTTACAGACTGACTATTGTTCACTGAAATATTGATCTGCAATTAAGTGTCTGTCAAAGTTCATATGATCTAAAGGTTAGCGAAGGCTTGTGATGAGAAGGTTAAAGGTTCAGTCCCAGAGCAGGTTCAGTCTGGGTGGGACCAGTGAAAAGCAGCACTTGCCATCTTCTCCATCGAGGCCATTGACCCCCAAGTGCTCCGGTGGCTGCAGGTCAAACCGTGGTTGTGCTGGGCAGCCACCAGTGATGCTCCACATTGAATCGACTGTTTGTTGTGAGGCTGTTGTACATTTTTATGACACTCCTTTCAAGTTTTATGAACAGGCTTACTGACAATGTGCTTCTTTGTCCTTGTTAATGTTTAATCAACAACATCAGTGCGTTTCTATCGAATCAAACAGTCCTGCTAATTACTGGATGCGACAGACATGAAAGTATTTCCCATCTCACAGCGATACTAGATGTTGCTTTACCTTTACATGAAACATTCTAACAGTTGGATGACGAACAGAGTAACTAACATCACACTGTGTTTCGCAACACCTGATAAGCGCGCCCTCCGCCTGTGTGTATTCATATCACAGAAAGTATTGAGTAAATCAATGGGTGTTTACCCTGATTCGCGTTTTCTGCACATAACACACACACACACACACACGGGCGTGCTAACAGAAGGAGTGGGTCGGCAGGTCACTGTGCAGCCGCACTGAGAAAGTGTCAGAAAACTCTTATTTACACAACAAACACAAGGAAGTGGAGGGTGAACACACCTGATGGGAGACAGATGTGTGTTTTATTTGGGAAGTAGGTTAGTCAACACTACTAATAAAGTCTGACTTATAATGTGACTGTATTGTTGGGAAAAAAAGAACAACAAACTGACTGTTCAGTTGCAGCTACAGCTTTGGGTTTTTTTTCTGTGTGGTACGTGGCAGCGCTTTCTAAGGAACCTCTGCAAAGCAAGTTTTTAATAATATAATATATGCGCCCAGCATGTTTAATAAAAGCTATGATTAATACCTCCAGAAAAGGAGTGTGAGTTCAGGGTTTATCTGTCAGCTGTCTCGCTGTCTCTAAATCTGGGATTTAATCGTTAGCCTCTTCTTTATCTAAGCATGACATTCTTGGAATTAGGACTCCACCTGCATTGACCTTTTTAATACGATAACTGTAGAGATATCTAGATGTGAGACTGTTGAAAAAATGACTAAAGGTGAGACAGCAGTAACAGGCTTCTTCGAACCCCCTCCCCTTTCTATTTGTGACCTGCTATCTTGATTTACAGCATCCTGGAGTGGATACCCTTCACATTAAGGGCTCTCTTGAGAGCTAAGCAGGATGAACAGGCCTCGGCATGACCGCGTCGGTTCCAGTACCGCTTGTGTTGATGTTGTGCCTCCTGCAAAAGACTGTTTTTTTTTTTTTCACCGCAGATGAAAACCAAGATAACACCAACGTGCAAGTGGTGAAAACACTAATGATAGCAGGTGTTGCATGTTTTCTGTACAAAATGTATAGGATTTCTATGTGTACTGAAATTGCTGAATTTCAAAACCACCTTATAAAAACACTGATATTTTTTGTATTTATAATGAACTTTAGCTGCAGAAGAGTCTGTTTATATTAAAATATCACATACCAATCTCTATAAGGAATTGGGTATTTCCCATTTCCCTTTTCTCTTCATATCCAAATTAAAATCAATATCAGTTCTAATATCCTGTCCTTTATTTAGTATTTAGATATTATTCATGTTTTTATTCCTTTTGGTGGTGAATGTCTCAACAACTGGCTACTGGAGCTTTCAGCACAGCAGTGTCCTCAGCGTCATGTCAGTCACCTGCAGTCAAAGATTTACAGCCACTTCAGATAACACATCTTTATGAAGCAGCTTTCACAAGCATTTTTCAGTAATCTACACTTCTGACAGGTATTTGTGACAGATGGAGTGCCTCCAAAAACTTTACACATAAGGTCCCGGCAGATTATAGTATATATACTATATAGGATATTCCCATATATGAGCATATTTACCTTTTTTTTGATTATGATACCAGCTGTTGTTGCTCTCCCTTGTTGACTAGTTATGGCTATGCTGCGCAGTACACCAGTGGTTTCTTTCTTTTTCAGGACATTCCAAATCACTTTACTGGCTATTCCTACTATTTGTGCAGTACCTTTTTCTTGCCCATTTCCTCAGCTTCAAATTCAATTCATACTGATTTATCATTTCAACAACAAATACAGTCTCCAAAAATAAAACCCAAGGTTAATATAAAAAGTAGTCATGTAGAAGTTGACACATTAAATAAAAGCTGAAATTCTGAACTTTTGTGTCATATTCATATTTTGATCTTACACCTCAACGTACAACAAAAACAAAGGAATTAGACTATTTAGTCTTTGAGGGGCTGCAGTTGGTATAAAAAGCATTAGCGAATGATGATGAAGACACAACTTAGAAAGTAGATGCACATTTGCAGTAGTGACAGCAGAATGAATATAAAAGCACTCTAACATAAACTAATGATTAAATGCGCCTTCTTAGTCTCCATGGGTGTTGATGTGTGAAACCTTTCCATTAAAAGGCTGGTAAGGGCTTCATTCTCCAAATGCTCTTTAAAGGATATTTCTTGATCCTGCCCTCAACAACCTCAACAGAGATGACTGAGACGAGGAGGCGAAAGAAAACACTGTACTGAGAACCAACAGGCAGTTATAAGAAAAGCGTCACACATAACACTACCTTTCAACAAAAGTTGTTTTTCTCATGGTTACTGAATCACCCCGAGGACATGCCAGAATGAGCTGCGTCAGTCGCGCAGTACAGAAGTGCCCCCTTTTGTTGCTCCACAGTGAAGCTTCAGCTCAGTTTTGCAATGAAGTGCTTTGAGAGTAGCACATGCCAACCGAATGAGTAATCAGGTAAATAATTTTCTAAGAATCAAAATAAACAGATGAAAAGAGATGCGTTTGAAAAAGGTTTACACAAGCAAGGCTTGTGATTCTGAAAAACCGCATCACATTCTGCAGTTCATAGTTCATATCAGATGAAATTAGATACTTGCACTTCTGGAATTTAAACAAACCCAAGAATTATGCATTTCTGGCTGCACTATTCACGTTGGTCATTATGATCCAAGTTCTTTTCCTGGGTATTACCTGTTGATGCCCGCTGAGTTGGCGCCTGTAGTCTTAGCACTTATTTTGTTGTTTTCATAATTTGTAATTCTATATGACAAAACAGGGCCGAAGCCAACACCTCCTCACTTGTCACCATCACAGAAGCAGGCCAGACATGTTTTCTCCCATGTGATACGATCTCAGGTGTTTCCAGGTGTGTTTGACAGATGAGCTGCAGCCCCCCTTCTCAAAGTGTCAGTTTCTCTTGGGGAGGGGGAAACCCCAGAAGACTTCACTGCCAAGAGCAAGAATGAGAACTGGGGCAAAGTCCTCATTTTAGGGTCCAGTGCACATTGCTGTATTATAAAAAAAGGTGATGGGAGACTAGAAGGTTTAAAGTACCTTGTATGTTTTCCTTCTGTGGCATTTAAAAAGGCTAATTCAAGCAGAAACATTTCCTGAAGCTTAAAGTGGAACACAGCAGGTCACGATGCAGGCAGCTCCAAATATGCATAGTATTAGTGGGCATGGCAGCTTTTTTGTTGAAACCCCACACATGATTGGCAGATTGTGCACCACCAGTTTAAAATCTTTTGAAGTTTTTAATCCCTCGTTAAATGGTTTTGGTCGATACTTTGGTTGAAGTATTTTCAACCAGAGTATCAACCAAAAACTGTAAGCGTCAAACTTTTTCCCTCCATCTAAGGCTGTTGTGCTTCACATGATCAGCAATGGTGCAGATAAAGGATGGATAGACTGATGCAGTGCAGGACGTGTGATCCTTTATGAAAACAACAATGACAGGTTTAATATCTAAGACCAATTGATTGGAACAACACTGTGTGTTTTGTGCTTTTCAGTGTCAGTTTTATTAATATTTTAAAGTACATATTCAATAAAAACATGACAAATATCCCAAAAAATCGTATCAGCTGGATTTGACTGATAACAAAAACGTGTAACACAACATGCTGTGAAAATTGAAATGTGAGCTAACTATACGTCCTTCGTCCAACACAAAAGGCTGCTTTTCCCGTTTGCTACACCTTATGTACATAAATAAAATCATAACAGCAGATGTTGGAGTGGGGGAAGAAAAATGTCATTATCAGTTTCACTTTACCTTCAGTTTCACTTGCAGAGTGTTACATTAATATATGATCTATAAAATGTAATTATTGAAAGAAGATATTACTTTAATTCATGCATTTGTCAACAGCTAACTGCCATAAGTGGAGGCTTGTGCAAGAACAGATAATGAATGACAATACAGTGAAACACAGTTTTTAATAATATTTGTTTACAATGTTCTAATTGTGGCCCTGCGATGGACTGGCAACCTGTCCAGGGTGTACCCTGTCTCTCGCCCGTAAGCTGGCTGGGATAGGCTCCAGCACACCCGTGACCCCTGCGGGGACTAAGCGGTATAGAAGATGAATGAATGAATGAATGAATGTTCTAATTGTTATACTTCAATAAACACTAATATGCCATACAGTTCTCAATTCTGGGCATTATTCTGTGACTCTGTAACCCTACAACATTAGAAAGCATTTTTAAAAAATGGAATGATTGAGCATGCATTACATGGCATGCATTCAGCATTGCGTGACTATGGCATTGCAACAGTGTAAGTTATTAGTAGTTGTTAGAATTTATATGTGTGTTTACTAAGTCAAAATGTATGAAAGAACGTTCTATAAGAACCTTGATCCTGAGAAAACAACAAGAGTGAAAATACTTCTACAAACAGAGTGAAGACTATTTTCAGACAGTGGGTATGAACAGAGAGCTGCTGTAAGAGCCTTTCTCCTCCTCTTCATCATCTTCCTTGTTATCTTCCAGAAGTTTATCCAGCAGGTTTGGTGATTCAGACTCGACTCCTGGATCTTCCTCCAGAGACTGGTCTTGTGGTTCAGGGTCCAGCTGGTGGTCTGAACGCTGTGGAAGCTCCAGGATCTGGGGCTGAGGGTCTACACCCTGAGCCTCCAGCTGAGGGATCATGGTGGTCAAAGACATGGGCAAGGGCATGTGCACCAGAGGCGACCCCTGCAGCGCTGCAGAGCCAGGACAGCCAAACTGGACCCCTGGGTTGGGCATAGTTGATATGGTGGTGAGGGGCTGGGCCCAGGGAAGATAAGTCAACCCTGAGTCTGGAAGCTCCATCTGCGGCAGGGAGGCTGGTGCAGAGGCCACTGGTATGGTCTGGATAGAGCAACAGATTAGTAAAGTACAATGTTACTATTGATCACGCAGGAACTAAAACTAGCAAAGAATTTTCTATCTTGTTTAGGTCAATACTGTTGCTGCTTACAATGCAGAAAACATTAAATGTTAATTAAATTGCACTATTCCAAATATTATTGGAAACAGACTTTGAGGAATCTATTGTTTTTTATCAAAACATATGCATGTGCATAATTTAATAAAAATTCATCTATATACATTAAAATTAAATAAAATTTAGTTTTTTGTGCTTTCACTCTAAACTGTGTTTCACTGCAGACAATTCTGCTTTTCTCCTCAAAATTACATTCCTATTCAACTAAACAGATTATTTGTTAGGAGCATAATTGTAACCAGATTATGTTTCTGTTAACATAAGACAAGTCGCAAACCCGTTCATACTCAACATATCAACTAAATGTCCACAGGCAACATATTTTTGTCCTCCAAAATATCCCATCTACAACATCCCTTTTCTCGCAGCTTCCAAATATGTGACTCCAACTTTATTAATGTTTTTTTATGGTTGGATTCAGACACTCACAGCACTGGGTTAGGATTAAGGAATGACTGTGTGCTGGATTTTTAGATAAAACTCTAACTTGATGTCTGCTCTGACCCCATGTGCCTCCTTGTGATTTGCTTTCTGTTAATAATTGTGACATTTCACTAATTCACAAAGTATATAATGTATACGTTCACTGCTAAGATATAATCGCGAGTGCAGTTTGGTTGTACAGGAACATTTTTAGAAGACAGAGTTGCATGACATGTCTGGTTGCAACATTGTGATGGGCTCACCAGAACACACTCCAAAGCTAACATTAGCTGCTCTGTTGTGCAGCTGTGTATCAGTTCAGAAAAGGCATCCACAAACTGAAACAGCTGATGATAATAGACACATAAGAGCTTAGACAGTACAGGCAAACAATAGGGGCACTGTCTGTCCATAGAGGGCGCCACTGATTACCCACATGAGGGAAGAACAATGAGAAATATTTAGCTGGGACTAAAAATATTTCAAATAATAGTATTAATAGTATTAATGCTATCATTTTACAAAGGAAACCTACATTAGCAAAATACATATATGCCCCATTTGACACTCAACATGTTACCTGCTGAGTTTGGTAAACAAACAGCATCAGAAGTGAGTTAGTTACATAACTCAATTATATATGAGATATTATGTCAAAAAGAAGCAAAACTCTTTGGTTCGGGTTCATAAAAGAAGAAGTGAAAACACTTTCAGTTTACTTTTTATCTACTTATCAGAGGTATACTAGACAAAGTAGTATTTAAGTATACTTGCTGTAAACTGACAAGTATATATAAAAATCTATGTATACTTGTACTTACAGTTAAGTATAAAAGTATATAGAAATGTGCAGCATGCATTTGAACTTTATAAACAAACAGCTATTAAGGTTATGAATAAATCATTTGTCACAATTTGTTGTGTGATGTGGTGTTTTAGCTTTTAAACAGACTAAGTATCATCGGTAATTATTTGTTGCATTATAAACTTATACCCGTGAGTGAGCAGTCACTAAGATCTGCCTCTCATTAACCCCTATACTTTAGGACAATATTTTCATAATCTAGAAAGTATACTGTTATTACATCACTAGTAAACTAACAGTTTATATGAAAGTCTATTTGTAGTATACTTCAAGTATACTTTTATAAACTAAAAGCAGGCCAATTTAGTTCCAAGAAGTATTAAAATAGTACACTAGCAAGTATACTAGAAGTACATAGACACAAGTAAACTTACTTTACTTGACGTATACTTAGTAAAATAGTCTTTAAGTTTACTACTTTGGTAGAAGAGTATGGATAAAAATAACATTTGTTCATCTAAGTAGCTGGATTTTGAAGTACCAAGGGTTGTTTATGGTGACAGTTAAGATACTGGTTATAGTCCACTGGGTGTGTTTTACTACTGCTGAGGAAAAGTCTGTCAACAGAACTGATCTTGTTAGTGAAAAAGATCTCATGAAAAAGAAATCATGAGCAGATGTTTTTGTGTTTCTTCTATCCACTGTCTAAATGTTGAAATGATATGTGTTTATACTGTAAAAATATAGAGTTTTGTCAAATACCAACTATAAAAATCCATTGCGTAGTCTGACCCCTCCAGTGGTAATGAATATGATTCCATGTGATTTCATTCTTTTATTAGTTCTTTGTGTTTTTTCTTCTAAAATAAACAAAATCTGTTAAGACACAGGTTTGTGTAAAACCTTATTTTAATGTGCAGTACTATATTGTATCTAGAATTAGTTTTATGTAATTTCTGTTAGTGTTTTTTATTATTGTTTGGGACTTTCTAAAATAGCCCTGTGATAGACTGGCGACCTGTCCAGGGTGTACCCCGCCTCTCGCCCCATGACAGCTGGGATAGGCTCCAGCACATCCGTGAGCCCTACAGGGACTAAGTGGTATAGAAAATGGATGAATGGACTTTCTAAAATAAAGAAAATGTGTAAGAAAAGAACACAGTGATTAGAGGTGGAACTGGCTTCCATGCAAGGGGCAGCAGCAAAAATCTTGCCTAGGGCTCCAAACTGACCAGGGCCGGCTCTGGGACCCATGCATTGAGTCCATTGATGGTTACACTTATATGCAATACAGAGAGGATGGATGAGGTATGTTAGCTTTAGAGCGTACTCTGCTGAGCTCATCAGATTCTCCAACCAGATGTATCTCAGGATGATGTTTCAGACAAAATTCCATAAAAGGCAAGTAGGGAGGGTCTCCAGAGGAAGTCTGAATCTCATTAGATCATGTTGTTGATGAAAGTACTTTATGCACGTTTTTAATGCATGAAAGTGTCTTTGGTAGCAATTTATATTAGCAATAGCAATATATAATTCATAGTGAATCCCATCCCAACATTGATCACAAATTGATCAAATTAATCAAACAGAACCAGAAATATTTTACTCTGCATTATTCCATGTATTCTGTGAATACTTTACCCACAATGCAATGTTCTACTCATTTTTTTAATGTAGCTAATGTAGCCACAGCAAAAACAAACAATAACACATTTTCTAATAAATTAAGTGTAAATGAGCCCAAACATCATGTCTCAGCTGTTCTCGTCCACTTGTCCACTTAACCTCAGGACTGTGCAGCTCACATGGGTATTGTCTACATATGTTCAGGGCTACAGTGACACATCTGGTATTGATGTTACTTTTAATTTGCTTCTTGTGCACAGTGACAGCTGGACCCTGGTTGGTAATTTGAACACAGCATTTTGCCTGCTGAAACATAATTTTATTCACTCAGTTCTCACTCACCCCAAAATTAGTAAGCAGTGGTGCATGTGTGTAGGTCAGCATGGTATAGCTGGGGCAGAGAGTCTGCATGTACACATCAGCAGTGAGGGTGGGGGTGGCTGGGTAGGCCAGAGTCTGAGTTGAGGGGTCTTGCTGGGTGTATTCAGGTGAAGACCAGGACGTCATGGCAGACTGTAGGCCAGTGCTGGTTGAAGCAGGTGGAGCTTTCCATGCTGTGTACTGCAGTCCTCCATCAGCCGTGGCAGCTGATGGATCGGCTGTGGCGCTGCCGGTAACATCAGAGCTGAAGATGGCTGAATTTTAAAGAGAAGCTGAATGTGAGTCTTTAAAAACATGCAGAAACATGTGCTTTTCTTGCAGGAATTAAAGTATATTAGCTAACTCTCAGGTGCAGCTGATTTGACTGAACAAGTACCTTGTGCGTATGATGACTGGTGGTTGTGTGTTGACACATCCTAAAAATAAAACAAAAAACATTACATGAATGAAAAAGTGAGCCCAGCATGTTAATATTACAATAAACACAACAGAACCACATTCACATGTTACTGTGGAAGGACTTTTGTTGTAATGTTGATATATAAATGTGCAATATTTACACTTGTACTGATCAAGTCCGGGTGCGAGTAGCAGCTGAGTCCAGTCCGAGTGCATGACTTTGAGGTACAGTAAAGGCCAGCATTTATTCATGTGTTCACATATAAGCATGTATCCGTGCATTTACCTATGTCTGTGATTTTGCACTGGAAAGCCATGTTCTTACTGGTGTGAGGCACATACACAGAATAAAATGGATACATGTCTTCCAACAAACCACAATTTGCTAGAAAGCCTCAAGTAGCATTTTACATGTTTTAATAAATGCTTTGTTGTGCTGGACAGATAAAGTGACAAGTTGTCCAAGCTGTTACTTAATAATTGATCAATTGATCGTATTGTGTAGTTGCATATTTCCAGAAGGCACAACAGACACGCTTGACCTACTCCAGAAGAGGTTAGTCAAAGACAGAGGGTGGAGTCTGGCTACACCCACAGGTGGAAGTGGATTAGAAAGATTATGAACAATTCCCAGAACATACAAAGACCCGATGAGTGAAGCAGATGCTTTACAAATCCTAAACAACTAATAAAAGCATAGTTCTGCAATTTTTCAAGTCCATCTTAATAACCAAGCCAAAATGCACTAGTCCAAACTAAAATGAGGCAACCTTTTCTCCTAAAAGTTCTGTTCCTGTACAACTAAACTGCAATCACAATTGTGTTTTGTAGCAAACATATTCATTATGTATTTTATTATACTGTGCAGGACTGAGAAGCTGCAGATCAGAGACCAAGACCACAGCCCCTTGTGAGGTATAGGCTTAGGTATAAAAAGCACTTTGGTTAAAGGTAGAGACATATTGAGTTTGTTTAAATTTCATGCAGACATTATGTGTGGAATCTGTAAGATTTTGCTAATACCCAGCTCACAAGCTTTCCCTGACCCTAAGTCAGTTCTGTGAGTGTCTGAAGGTTATAGATGGATTTTTTGGCGGACAAAAATAAATTGCCTGTGTACATGTCGATCATTATGTTGACAGAAAACATAATCCAGTTTCAACTACATTCCTAACAAAAACATGTTTGTGATTACAGTTTGGATGTATAGGAGTATAATGTTTAGGAGAGTAGGACAAATGAATATTTGAAGCTGGAACTTTTCAGAGTTATAGTGTTTTAGAGCAAAGTTCCCTCATCAAGGATACAAAGTTGATTTGACCAATAGAGTGCAGTAGGGGTGAACTGGAAGTTTGCACCACCTTAGTTCCATCGACAAAAGGTGAATAGGATTCATCCATCGCGTTTTGCTTGTTTTTTGAAAATAAGATCTGTGAGAAACGAAGCAAAGTTGTTTATGAGTTTGTTATGAATTATGAGTTTACCAGTTTTGTTCAGCAAGAAAATCTTCACAAATCAGCCCCACTTTTATGATTTCTGAACCCTAAATACGATTACCTGCATGAAAACTCTTGTTACACTATAAACCAACTACACCATAGTCGCACAGCTTCAATGTAACCACCACTAAACTTTTAACTTGCCTGACCTGATCTAGAAGTGTTCATGTCTGTGTCATCTACTGATCTCACATCTCATTTTCAAAGACGATTGAAAAAGTACATATAGACATGTACAGGTGTGATGACGTTTAGTGTTCCCTACAGTACATCTAGCAACTCCTCAGCTGCCTTTTTAAGACCTTTAGCTTTAAAAAATCATGTGTGTATTTTGCAATTAAAATTTTTTTTTCAAATAAAAAATCAAATAAACAACCAGAACTGCAAAAACACATTAGCACGTTTCTAGGTTTTAGAACTCATTCTATGTAAAAATGTGATAACAATAATGATTGAAATTAGTAGGAGAAGGGATCTGTTTGTAGCCTGTGTGGACAATAACATGAAGGCAAACAATAAGTATGTGAGTACTGTTTTAAAATAGATTTAAAAATTTAAAGCACTTAAATTATAATTGTGTATAACCACAACTGATCATTGACAAAATCCTAACTTTGACTAGTGTAGATAAAAAAAAAAACAGATGTTCATGGAGGTGAGCCGTTATCCCAACATTTTTATCTGTGCCTCTAAAATCTCACAGCCAAAACTGCACTAAAAGCTATTTGTTGTGTAAAGCGAACTTACTTGGAAATTGGCTATTATTAAAAAAAACATAACAATAAGGCATGCTCCATCTGCACAGGAAGACCCTGCGATATGATTGAAAGTTCCAGAAAACCTACTAATGGACCTTATGGTGAGATTATTTTGCCAACTGCTGCCTCCAAGGTCAAGAACGAACCTTATCTCTAAATTGATGTTGAGTGTTGACGTTTTAGACCATGGGTGCCACTCCGTGCAACGTTGGCTACTGGGCTGTGAAGATGTTATCTGACAAAAAAAACTGTCAATGGATATGTCACCTTAAGAAAACACTGAACTGACCAGTTGTAAACATCATTTTGAACTTCAAATATTAATTCATTATTATAGTATTCTTGATATATAATTGATAGGTAGAGTTGTAATTGTGCTCTTGGACTATTAAAGTGAAACCTGACACATTTTTATCTTTATCTTTTGTTGACCTAATGTGCAGGATTGTTTAATTTTATAACAATGTCACTGATCTTTCACAACATTTGCCATAAATTTGTCAAAAATGTGTTCATAAATACTACATGCTGCGGGGCTAGTATCTCGACACTTAGCAAATTACCAAGAAAATTTGAGCAGCAGGCAGCATGAAAATTACACAAAAAATGATCTTCCTGTGTTGTGTGTACACACAAAGATACATCATGCAGAACAATGAACATATTATCTCTCCTATGTACATGTGTAAAAATGTATTTGGACTGTATGGCCCCTATAGAGGGGAACACTAATGAGCAGTTTGTAGAGAGAAAACAGTTACGGAATGACAGAGACAGCAGCACTGACAGCTTTCGTCGGCTTTGAGGTGTTGCTTGACATGAACAGAAGCCAACATCCAGAAGGGCATGTGCTGTCAGGTGCCTAAAGGGTTCCAGGCGTATTGGGGAGTGTGGACAGGGTTAGAGTGTGGACTGCTAGAATTCAGCCAGTCTACTATAGACAGAACTGCTAATGTCACTTTTATTAAAATGTTAAGAGTGAGAAGAAAAATGAACAATGATTTTACGGTCATAAAACTACTTGATTTCTCGCTTAACATTTGGTCATTGTGAAAGGTTGATGAATTACCTTCCTGCCAAAGAACGTTAAAGGCCTTACAGCTAAGTTCAGATGCATTTCTGAGAACCAGTACAAACAAAATACAAAATGTCTTGTCCTACTTTCCCTTAATTTTGTGTAAGTATTAGTAATTGCAACTAAATACCAGTTGTGGTAAGGTAATTGCTGAGTAGGCGTATATATCTGTGACTGGGATCGTTTGAACAAGGCAGATTTGCAAACACCAGGATGTCCAACTAAACCTCTCTGTTTTAATAGTAATATACAGGTATGTTTACCTTTGATAAAATGTATTGATTGGTGAAAAAAAAACATGTCAGAAACAGTATTGTATTGCAAAAATAAACCCATGTGCCATCTTGTCAAGATGTGTCAGAAAGGATTGATGGCCACAGAGAGAAGCTTAGTGAACAGACTAAGAACCTGGGGAGGACAGCTAGCTTGGCTCCGTCTGAAACTAAAGCAATCTATCTGCCAAATCTCACTTTCTCTTGTGTCACAGTGTGTTTTTGAAGTGAGTTTGTGTGTGTGTGTGTGTGTGTGTGTGTGTGTGTGTGTGTGTGTGTGTGTGTGTGTGTGTGTGTGTGTGTGTGTGTTTCCATGTGCAGACAAACATTGTTTCAATACCATTGACATGAGGACATTTTAGCTGTTACTCACATGTTCAAAGAGCCTTTGAAGGTTAACACCAGGTTATAGCGTTAGAATTAGAATTTGTTAGATAGTTTAGGGTTAGAAATTTAGTTTGTGATTG